>JAKLLW010000596.1:0-28940 GCA_022814695.1 Neocatenulostroma microsporum
CGGAAGGACTTGTAGGTGCTGGGCGAGGCTGTGAAGCGGCGCTTGACCGGCATCTTGCGCGGGTGAGGGGTGGTGGTGATGGCAGATGTGTGCTCGTCTTCGTCGGATTCTGCCTGCCCACCGAAGTGTACGTGCTTCGTGCGTGCTCCTGGCGATTTATTAGCTAGTGTATCAGAAACACCGTGGAGAGTGTTCATTTGGGAATGAGTGCCTACCGAACACCTCAATCGCCTCGTCCATCGTACGCTCGTTCGTGGCATCGCCGCCATGCTCGAGCGCCTGGTGTTGGGTGTTGAGTAACTCCTGCTCTTCGTCCGCCTCCTCGATCGCTTCAGGCTCCACGCTCTTGCTCTTGGCGGGTCTTCCACGTTTGGCGCGTTTTGACACGGGTTGAACGCTCTGGGAGCTGGATGGACGCTCGGACTGGACCGACTCGGCTTGAGAAGCATCACTGAGTCTTCGCTTCTTACTTCCGCGTGTTGCCTTCTCCGGTAGAGGCTGGCTCGCGCTCACTGGCTGCGCCTTGGATTTGCGAGGAGCCATGGCGCCTGCTCGAGATGGTGGAGGATTTGGTGTTATGGTTCAGATGGTGGTGGTGTTGTTGTAATGGCTCGATCGGGTGTCGACGTCGCGGCTTTGTTCAGGTCAGCAGTTTGACGGATCTGTATGGTTGTTTTTTCAGCAGCAACAGCAAATTGGTAAAATGTTGTTGCGAAGAAGAAGATGCAAATATCAAGGCAGAGGGGGGAGTTGGTTACCAGGTGGTTGGCAGGAAGTAAGTTTCGCGCTCACTGTGCATTGACCACACACGTCATCTTCCGACGCGAATCTCTGCGATTTCAGGTCACTTGACAGAACGGGCCATTGCAAGAACATTCACTTCACAGCTCTGTTCCTTCGAGAGGACGTCAACGACCAGACGCCGGAGCAGCCATTCACGTTGCGTTCCAAACGCCGTTTCAGCGCTCTTCACACACCGTGTGGCGGTGGGCTGGGCATGGGCGGAGAGAAGGTCTAAGACCGCGTCTTGTTCGCGACTACCCCAGCCGCTCGCTCACTCCTCTCACTCCAGTTTCAGTCTACACAAGGATCATCAGAAGCATCGCAGCAGAACATCCAAGATACTACCTTATGCTGTATCTTCGGCGGCACCACTGATGACCACCGCACTCGCATCAACGTCACCTCCAACCTCCACCATGCAGCAAATGCGGAGAAACCGCAGACTTCCAGGCCCAACGATGGTTTCACCGGCGGGCGACTGTGCCGCAAGGGCATCGATATCATCCAACAAGGCCATTCATCTTACCGCTTATTGCATCTTGGCAGACAACACAGCAGCAGTGAGATCTGTTGTACCTTGCTGCTCTTTCTGCGCCGTGGGATGTCGTACTCCTTCCTCCACCACATTGTGCCGGGCCTCCGCACGATCGACGAAGCTAATAAGTATTGGCCCATCTATTTCCTGTTCCTATATTGAGGCGGCTCTCTCTTCATCTTTCCTGTCTCTTCCCTCTCATACTTTTGTGCGGTAGGCTTGCGAGCCAGAATGAAGATGTCCTTGCGACCATGGTCGCCGAGTACGGCGGCGTCTTTCGCACTCGCAATCCTCATTCCCAACACATTCGCCCAGGTAATGCTCCAACCCGGCCAATTCGAACCAGCGCCCTACATAAACGCAACCTTCACCAACTCCACCGGGGTCTCCGTCGCAATCTGGACAAACGACACGTCCGCCCGTAACGCCACCGCTCCCTACCTTTCCGGCATCATCTTCGAGGACATAGCCCACTCTGGCGATGGTGGCATCTACGCTGAGCTGGTCCGCAATCGAGCCTTTCAAGGAAGCGGTGTCACGATAGGCGCCGCTGAACCACTTCTCCCGGGTCAGATGATTCTGGAAGCGGAGAACCCGATCTTGCCGTTTGCACCGACGTCGGACGGATGATATGCTGTTGGAGATGCGAGGATTAGTCTCGATATCTTGCATCCGCTTTCGGATGCGCTGCAGGTGGCGTTACAGGTCGATATACCCCTCAACGCTACGGGTGAGGTGGGAATCAAGAATGATGGGTTCTGGGGCATGGACGTCTCGCCGCAGACTTACAACGCCAGTTTCTACGCTCAAGCTAATGGATACCGGTGGAATTGGACGATCTCGCATTTCGATGTTAGTCTGCGGGATAATACCACCGGCCAGACCTTCGTGTCGAGCACGATACCAGTGGCTAGCTCGTACAGACCGGTACCATACGAGTACCGCAATTACTCTACGCAACTCGTCAACAATGTCACAGCGCCGAGTAGTAATAACAGCCTGTATATCACCATGGACGCCGAAGAATTGCAAGGGCAGACGATATACTTTGACCTTGTCAGCTTATTCCCGGAGACGTACAAGAACAGACCCAACGGCTTGCGGAAAGATCTAGCTGAGCACTTGGAAGCCGCCGAGTTCCGCTTCTTGCGCTTTCCCGGGGGCAACAATCTCGAGGGTTACTCGATCGCGCGAAGATGGAAATGGTGGAAGACCATCGGCCCGCTCAAAGATCGAGCGGGGAGGCCTGGAGATTGGAGTTATTATAATACTGATGGGCTGGGGTTACTTGAATATATGTACTGGTGCGAAGACATGAACCTCGCCCCTCTGGTAGGCATCTACGCCGGTTTCAGCCTCGACATCGCAGACTACGACTCTGGCAACAGCACCGATGCCAATGAACTCCCTATCTACCTTATGCAATCAATCTTGCAAGAAGCTCTCGATGAATTGGAGTACCTCATGGGAGACACCTCTACGTACTGGGGATCTCAGAGGGCTGCTCATGGACGCGAGGAGCCCTTCGATGTGCCGTTCGTGGAGATCGGGAATGAGGATTTCTTCTCCCATGATTATCCTGCTAGGGCTATGTTCATGTTGAAGGGGCTGAAAGCGGTCTACCCAAACATCACATACGTCTACACAGCCTCCCAGTACCAATCCGGCGACTTCAACATCACGCTCCCGCGCAGTATCGTTTGGGACGAGCACTCTTACGACATGCCGTCCGCTTTCATCGACGCTTTTGATGAATGGGATAATTGGCAAGCTTCCTCCTATAATATCAATGCGAGCGACTCAGAGGATGTGTATGGGAGTTTGATGGAGTATCATGTCAGTGCTATCGACAACCGTACAGGTGATCCGACCTGGAATTTCTCGACTGCTGGGATCGTGCATCCGAGGATGTTGAGTGCGGTGGCGGAGGCTGTGGCTGCGCTGGGGTGGGAGAGGAACCCGGAGACGTTCAAGTTGTCTTGCTTTGCGCCGGCGATACAAAATGCTAACTTCTATCGGTATGTTCTAGGCAATGGTGGTGAGAGTGGAGTGAAGTATGCTGATGAGGAGGTAGAAATACGCCGTACCTTATCCTCTTTGACGCCAATCCGGAAAATGATCTGCTTAGTACGAGTTATTACCAGGAGCAGATGTTCAATGTACGTACCGCATGCACTCGTATTCACATCACCACCATCCACTGACCTTATCGCAGAGACATCACGGCACGCAAACCTTACCTTTCACAATTATCTCGGGCAACTTTAACCCGCTCTTCTTCGCCTCGCAGATCGATCAGCCGAGCAATGCTGTTTACTTCAAGATCGTAAACGCTGGCAATACAACGCAGAGTCTCGACCTTACCCTCGACGTGGCGTACAGCTCAGTCAACGGCACGGTGCTTGAAGCGCCGGACCCGTACGATCTGAACGCATTCAACTACTTCAATAACCAGAGTGCCGTCGTCCCAAAGGACATAGTTGGGTTGCAGGGTTTCGGTACACAAGGGCAGGGAGGCGATGATGCGACGAGCATGGGGTTTGACTGGACGGTGCCGCCTTATAGTGTTAGTGTGCTGCAGTTCAACCTATGCTCAGATGTTTGCGATGGCTGTGGGGACGGTAATTGTACATGGGGAGGTAATTGGAATGAGACGCATAGTTCGTGGCGGCGGAGCACTCTGCCTGCTGCTACGGTGACGGTGAATAGGAGGCTGGCATATGAGCTTGAGCAGGCGCAGGAGGCGCTGCAATGATGGTGAGCTACAAACTAAGTTAACAATATAATATTTGTTGCGCTGTCAGACTTTAGCAGGCTTTGTACTGATGCAAATACCGATGAATCTCCAACGTGGATCGCGCAGCGCTCGCAGGACCCAGCGTCCATAATCCGAGGCCTCAGATTGCAAGATCGATGTTGGGTGAATGCAAGCAGCCGTGAAGTGACATTGGCAATCCCTGGACGTGCATGTGGGTCCGTCTGTGCGCGAGAAGTTGGACTCCACCTTTGCGTTTGCAAGAAGGAACGCCCGACACCGACTCGCAAGACCATCACACACTACAGACTCTTACGACCACGGATACAGTTGTTGAACTCTTTCGATGACCTGCACAAAACAGACACGATGTCTACAGACGCAGCATCCCTGGTCGAGAGCGTCAAAGACATGAACATGCAGCAGGACAACAACGTTGTGGTTCCGCCACTACGACCGAACCTACCGCTTCCACGAGAACTGCGCGACCAGATCTGGACATACTTGCTGCACCATGAGTACGTCAAGGCTCCGCCATACCATACAAGGGTCCGAATGCTCGACACTCGAGATGGAGGCAGGGCAGTTAGTTCAGCTCGTACTTATCGCTTCTCGACAGCCATCCTTGCTTCGAACCACGAGATCCACCACGAAGCTACTAAGATCCTTAATCAGAACACTTTCGTGGTTGTCTCGTACCTATGGCCGTCATTCAGGTGGTCAAAGGATATTTGGAGCTTACCATTTATCACGGAGTATCAGAATGATATTGCGAGGTTCGATAAGCATGCTATGAGGGTACATCTCCAGAATCTGCGCACTGATCTCCAAACAAACACAGAGATCAAGCCGGAAGAGAAGAAAGTGCACAGCTTTCTCATGCTGGCGGATGATATGGCTAGTTTCTGTGAGATGCTGCAATGGAGGTTCTTCGGAACGCCCACCAATACTCAGATCATCAGGCACCTTCCAGGAACGGCAGCGGAACAGTACGATATCATGATCGACCCTGCGGCTCCCAATCACGGCACTACGAAGATGCAATTCCAATTTCGATCAACAACACCTGAATTGCAAGCCGAGCTGCTCGCGCCGTTCGAAAAGGTGGCCTTAGCCAACATGAAAGTTACAGGACTTAACGCTGTCATGGATCAAGACCTCGCAAAATCCCTGAAGCAGAGTATGAGCCCCAAGGTCATATGGCTCGAGGCAATGGCGTGGAGTATGCTGGAGGCGGCGGAGAAGATCAAGCATTCGGCAGACGAGCTTGTGAGACAGGGTGACTACGCGCGGGCTACAGACAAGTACTGGCTCATGGCCAAGATTACCGAGACCAACGTCATCTTCAACATGAAAGGTATAGCGGGTTGGTTTCCACGTGAAGTTGGATGGCCAGCTGGGCTACTTGCACGCTTGATCCTGGACGGCCTTGCCACTTCAGGCTTCCTGTATATCAGGCTTGGCGACATCTCCGAGATCCAGCGAGCCCACAAGCAGGTACGTACACTCATGTATGGTCCCGGTGGAAGAGATCTGAGACATATCAAAGCTCCTAGAGACTTCAGGGGACATTTGCTAACCGATATACCCGTCGCTTCTAGGTGTACGAGCTGGCGAGCTTTCTACTCATGATTCCTGGAACCATCGAGATGGGCTTCATACCGGAAGGCGAGGCGGGACGACTTGGTCACCCGGAGGCGGACTGGTTTTCGTGCATCAGCACTTTCCTATGCTCCTCTCATGGCCCAATGTTCCGGCCCGGATACGGGAGCAAGGATCAGACCTTCGCCCGAAGCGAGAGGAGTCTGATGCTTGCCCGGTCTGTTTTGCCGTATGATGCGCATCTTGAGATGGACATCGAGCTGATCCGCGACATCGCATCGAACCCCACGGTGAGTGATGTATTGCCATAGCCTATTTACTGCGTGCACTTTGCTGATACAGTCATAGCGCCGTCGAGCCTACCTGGATTGCAGCATACCCATCACGGACTGGTTCAAGGAGTGCAGTGCTTGTAAGCTCCCGGCGCGAATCTTCCATACACCTCTGCCTGTCGACTTGAAGAAGCCGTCCAAGCTGCGTGGGCTCCAAGACATCGACCACCTGGAGAAGATCGTGGCGGCGAGTCCAGCGGCTGTGAGAGTGTTCAAGTGATGAGGTGAAAGTGGAACAACCGGTATGCGAGAGTTCCTGCGGGTGCCTGTTGCAGGCGTGTAATGTCGTTTCCTCTTCAATTGTTTCCTCCCTCCAACTGGTTCGCGATCTCCTCATTTCGGAGCCTTGCTCCTCTTGGTCCGTAGCTTTCGCCCTTAGCTGTGCCGACCGATACGCATTACTGGCCAAAATGCGGCATACGAATCGGCCTACAATCTGCAATACTGCGGCTGTCATAGCTGCACCCTCGATCCCTTCTACAACACTGTGGATGCTATGGGCGTCGGCTACAAAGTTAGAGAGATGACTGACTAGCTCCGCGAATTGTGACAGTAGCGCCATTACCGACTTCTACTTCCAGTCATTAGCTCCGGCTGCGGAGAGTATGTAGAAGGAGACGCAGGCAAAAGTGATGGTGGCGATAGTAAAGCAGTACACATTGTTTCGGGTTTGGACATCGCAGTAACCAGTAACCGGAGGTCGTGGTTTTGAGGCTGTCGCGCCCGTTGAGTACCACCACACAGTGGTTTTCAAGCAGACAAGAATATTGCGAGTCAACGGAAGAGCAATACTAGGAACAGTCAACGCTTCCCCCCTCCGAAGACGAGTCGATGCAACCTCTTGGTCGCAATACTTCTTGCAGCAGGTTTCTTCTTTACCTGCTCACATGGTCAGTTGCCGTTAGCGAAGACGTTGGTCGTTGCATGGGTGAAGGGCGGTAGTGTTCGTGGAATGCATCTTGAGCACTCTGGGCCGACGATTCATGTCGAATATGCACTCTAGGAAAGTAAGTCTTGTGCGGGACTGACTAGGGAAGCCACTGTGGACAGCGATTGTGAAGCGACGGGTGACAGTGTTGGTTGAGGTAGCAACAGGTGACGATGTTTCTCATTGCCAGCGCTTGTAGAACCTGGTATTTGCATCTCAGCTGAGCACCGCAGGTCGGCAAATGCGAGCGTCCCGCCGTAAAAGGCAACACCACAAGTCCAGACAGCAGCTGCGTCCTGCTCAAGCGCTCGCCCAAGACCTCCCTAGTCTTCATCCTGCCTCATACTGGCGTTAATGCAAGCTCTCAGCATGCTACCTCAACCCATCTCGATCCATCTTATGCTCGAACGCCCATGCACCTCACAGAACAGGAGCAGGGAATGAGACGGTGTGTCCCAAACGCCTTCCTTTTCGCCAGACCGTACGTACATCTTACCGAGGAAAGCCAACTGCCACGATCTTCTCCAGGTGCTCGACGTCCTGGAACCCGCGAAGATGCGGAGGCTTCTTGCAGCCATCCGGCAGCGGCGTGCGAATGATGAGAGGCTCCATCAAGCAGTGACTCGTCTGCTCCAATAAATCTTCCTGAGAGAACGTTCCGTCCAGGAACGCCTCCCGCCACTAAATTCGGGTCAGCGTTGTTGTATAATTGGGAGTCTGTGACTGCATACCTCTTCATCTTCGCGTATACCCTCTACCCAATTGTAGTCCTCTTCAAGATACCTCTCATACTCCGGACGCACCTCAAGCAGATCAGCGTACACACGCACAAGTTGATCCAGCATGACCAAACTGCGCTTTTCGGTTACCGAGATAGCCATGACGGTCAGGAGCCAAGCAGCTTCGATGTGAGTGGAACCTGAGTGACCGCCTCCGGGAATGATGAGACCGAGCTCGGCAGCGAAAGGAAGATTTCCCAAGAACTCGGAGGCCTCTTTCAATCCAGCAGCTGCAGCGCAACTTGCTGCTTTGCGGTACTCGCCGTTCCTGATATGCAAGAAACCGCCCGTGACGGTACCGTCCAGAATTGTGCGAGCGGCCAGCCCCATAGGCAGCGCGCTTTCCCGAGTGTAGTATCGCAGCAGCTCCGGGCTGAAGAATAGGCAGTCATTCAAAGACTTGCTGAGGAGATCGTAATGCTGAGCGGCCTCGACATAGCTGTCCGCTTCTACAAGCTCGTCAGCGGCACCCTTGAGCCTCTGAGCCGTCTCCAGCATATGCCAGCCGATTGCCTCTAGCCACAAGGTCTTCGGCCCCATGAGCTGCTTCAGGGATCGTTGACGGTCGGCGCAGAGGGCAGTGTTGATGAAGGTGACACACTGCGAAGAGATCACCATTCTCTCAAAGGGCGCCAGCAAGTGTTCTTGAAGCGCCTGCGCCACTGCTTTGGATCCGGGCGACAGCATCTGTATCTTTGTCCGTACTACGCCTATGTCCGGCTTGCAAGCGAAAGTGCGTACATCTGTGTCAATGGTAGGACCGTCCCTTGCGCTGAGAACGAGGTCCGTACGCACACCTAAGGTATACGACCGCCACTGCATCATCTCGCAGAACGCCGGTAGGTTCTGTGCGAGAATAAGGAAGCACTGTACCTTATACTCCTCCGGTTTGAGCTTCTTCTTGTCCGGACCTTGGATGTGCACCCGCGTGACATGGTGGGTGCATTTCGCCACATGAGCAATGTTGTCACATACGATCGGGAGGCTGAACTCATGCTTCATAAGCTCCAGACCCGGCCAGATGTGGGAGATGACGATGAAGTGGTTTTGTTGTAAGATCTCAGTAGTCTCTTGGTGGATCTGATGATTAGCAGCGAGGATCGCAGTTTCGAATCGATAGGTGTGGGCGCTGCTTCTGCATCGGTACGAGTCTTTGTCCACTCGCGCACGATCGCTGTCGTCCACTCGTGCAGAATTGCCCTTGTCCAACCGCACACGATTGCTGTACGGTGCCGCTTTGGCGTACTCGTGGTGTAGCAGGTACGTCCAGATTTGATCGCGCAACTCTCGCGGAAGTGGCAGGTTTGCTCGTGGCGGGTATGATGTCGCAGGGGTGTCGGCTTGCTGGAGGTTGAGGTTCGCCATGCTGTCGTCAAGTCTTCCCTCCGTGGCCTTCTTCATGCTGCCTAACATGACGCTGGATAGTGGTGTCGATAGTCAAACATGCAAAAGCGATTGAGTTGAGGTAAAAGTTGTTAATCAGTAGGAAACGGAGGTGAAACGCGACGAACGCACGTCGAGATGCACGGACCCATCACATGCACATGCACGTCGCCAACGCCAACGTCACTTCACGGCTGCTTGCATCACGACAAGTCGACCTCAAATGGAGAAGGCGTCGGAACTGTAGTTATCCTTGCCTAGGTACTGTCTCTACCCTCTCTATCAATACATCACGCTCTCCCATGTAGTACTCACGCTAGAACGCTCCAAGAATCAGTTTTCTGCCACCACACCACACCCACTCAGCCGACAAAAGTCCCACTCTCGCTTCTTCCATGCCCCTCCCCATTAAGCCCAAACTTCTGCGCCGCCTCTTCTTCCTCCTTACTCTCAGCAGAACCATCCACATCGTCCACCGAGAAACTCCTACGTCCACTCCCACTTCCATACGGAGCAACATCATCCTCAATCTCCACCAGATGCTCATCATCCTCCGTAGCAGTTCCCTCATCATTCTCATGCTCATGCTCCGTCTCACTAGCCGTCTCAAGCTCAGGATCGTCCCAAAACACCCCACTCTGCCGCTTCAATTCCTCCATGACACTGCGTCTCCTATCATGCGAGCCCGCCCTCCGGATCTCCGCCAAAGACGGGCGAGCAGTCTCTGTGCTTGTCCGAGGTGAGGCGGAGCCGGAGAACCAGCCTGAGAACCTCTTCGACAGGCTAGGACTCTCTGCACGTTCCAAAGGCTGCGACCGCTCGTCTCGAGGTGTAAGCATAGCACTAGGGATCTCGACCGGCTTGTGACTCGACCTCGCCCTATCGAGTAAGGTCTGCAAGTCGTCTTCGCTCAACACAGATCGCAAGCTCTTCTCCCCCCTCTCCTCAATCGCAGGCGTCGGTAAAGGCTGATTGGCAGGCCTAGTAGCCTCTCTCGCCTCCTCGATGACCTTCTCAATCGCCATCCGATTGCTGATGAATTTGAGCTTGGGCCATGCCGCCAGCTGTCCCGCATGAAGCATATATGCCAGCCTGTCCATCGTCGGATCCGTAAGTATGTAGTAGAAGTCGCTCATCTTTGTCCTTGGCCACGCCGTGATAGTGCCCGAGAATCTTTGCAGCCAAAGCTCACTCCAATCCTGTCCTAGTGGCCTTGGTAAGAGCTCGAGATGTCGCAATACTTTTAGCCATTTGGTGAGATCGAGCTTGATGTACTGCTCGATTGCTGACCCGAGGAATCCGCCCCGCCACCCGCGGCCTTTGCGGTGTGTGACAGGTCGGCCGACGGTGCCACGAGAGGAGAAGAAGAAGAGGTTGATGTGTGGATTTACTTGGCTGACGATGCTGAAGTTGACGTTGAAATGCAAGTTGAGCGACTTGAGCGGGATGTCGGTGCGCAAGCTGCCGTCCTTCCATTTGTGACCGAAAGAGTACGGTTCGAGCGCTCCGCCGCGGGAGTGGTTCTTGCGCATCAGGACCACCGGGTTAAGGATACCTGGCACAGCTGCGGAAGCGAGGACGGCAGACCATATGACGCAGTCCGGCGCCGTCAGGTAGTTTGCCAAGATTGTAGGGCTGTGTGGGTCGGAAGGCACGCATGAGATGTTCAAGATCCGGCCTGTGCGCTGGTATGCTTCCAAAAAGGTAAGTGAGCCATGACAGTGCCAAGCACAGCGCTTAGCCCAGTCGACATTGTCGAACCTTGCGCCTGTGCGCCACCAACGAGGTACCCAGACACTGGCAGGTTCACGGCAGGCGGTGATTTTGGTAGCCAATGCTGGTATGAGAAGTTGTTTCAGTTCCTCGTCGGTGCGAGTGGCGAGGAGAGCGGCTACGAGGGCGCCACCTGAAGTACCGGTAATAATGTCAGGAAGGAGGCCAGCGTCGAGGAGAGCCTTAGCAATGCCGTAGTGGTAGTAGGAGAAGGTGGCGCCGCCACTGAGACATAGTGCTGTGCGTCCGAAGTTCGTGCCCAGGTGTTGAAAGAGCTCGCGCTTGTTCTCTTGGGTAAGTTGGTGGCTTGACAGCAAGAACTTCAGCGTGGCGGAGACTTCGTCGATGTATTGCTGCACTAGGTCCTTGGTGCCGTAGTATGTCTCGGAGTAGAGTCTCGGGTTCTCAACGCCGGCGAAGTTGTTCTTCACACATGCTTCCGTTAGACCACGCAGGTCGTCAATCGGTCGTTGTCCGCCGATGCCATTCCTTTGCCCTCGTTCTTCGGCCTCGGCTCGCCGGCGCAGCTTCCGCATCTGCTCCACGACTCTCCTTACCGTCTTCGAATCATAGTAGGCATACTCGTCGTCCTCCTTCCACCGATCGCTGCCCAAGTGGTGGTCCAACTCCTTAGCAGCGTTCACCCAATCCTCGTAGCTCTTTTGCTCTCTTGTCCGCTTCCGCAGCCGCTGCCGCTTCCCTCTCCACGTGATCCATTGCTCGTAGAAGTAAATGTACAACCTCGTCAAGAGGTACGCTCCACCAAGGAAGATGAGCCAGCCAAAGATGACGAACAAGAAAGGGTACTTCAGAAGGCTATACGACAGCCCCTCCCTGGTCTCATCTTTGCCTCTCCTGGCCTTCTTCCGCCGCTTGTTCTTGGTGCTGGCATGTGAAGGCTGCGATTTCCCCAATCTCGGCCTCTCTGAGCCCTTAACCCGTTGGCGTATGGGTCGCCAGTCATTGAGCGCTGTTATGAATTCTTTCTCCGGCTTCCTTTGCTTACTCGGGTCCAGCAGGTCCTCTTCCGACGGAGATGTGATCGCAGTTTCAGGCGCAGATAGAGCTGATGCAAATGCAAGAAAGTCGTCAATTTGTACGAAGTCGTTGTCGAAGTCGGGCAGCGTATGGTAGTCCCAGGCTTCTGGTGAGTCGACCGAAGGGCCATCGGTGGCCTTTGACGGGTCGGCCATGCTTGTGTTTCGTATGTCGGTGTTGTTCGTAGGTGGTCTGCGTATTGCAGATTACAATCGTAGAATCATGATGTTGTGTGTGTGCAGAGATCGGTCATTTAGGCAAGAGATTCAAGACACACCAAGACTCGGCGCCAAACAAAGGTGCGACTGTGTGTGAGTGACGGAATGTCTTACCGAGGCAAGCGCAGGCGCGCTCCCGTGCTTGCATTAGCGCCACATCGCGAACCTTGAGATCGACATCGTCACCATTCACTTCAGGCAGACCGTCTCGTCTCGCCATGTTACGAGGAAGCAATGTCTGAATGACCTTAGAGATCCATGATGTTGCCCCGACTGTGTACAGCGAAGCGATTGTTCAACCCTTCGTCTACCCTCAGCCTTACTTCCAGAAGAGCCATGGCTACCATCCGTTCTTCCATTCCCCACGAAGATCGCACGGCAGCCGAGCCTCGCGAGAACAGACTCGAGCCCGTAGTGCTCTCCCACATCCGTGAGGTCAACCCAACTATCCGTCTCTTGAGACTTAGTGCTGCAGATCCAAACCATAACATCAGAGTCCGTTCATACCTCCCCAAGCCTTCCATCTCGTCCACTGACTGGACCTCAGCATAGTTCCGAGCAGGCCAATGGCTAGATACATTTATCCCAAGCTTGCAGAAAGCAGGCGGCTTCACCATCACTTCGACACCATTCGAAGCGAGGCCGAACAGAGGCTCGCCACCGTATTTAGAGCTAGCGATCCAGAAAAGCAATAACCCGCCTGCTCAATGGCTGTGGAAACCCGAAAGCGAGATCCTGGGCTCGCAGCTAGTCGTCAGGGTGGGCGGCAGCTTTACGTGGCCGCCACCAGATCTGGGTGAGACGAAGATTGACCGACTAGTATTGATCGCTGGCGGCGTTGGAATCAAGTATGCCATACTGCCCACACAAGCTATCGTGGAGCTGAGCTGACTTCGAGGAGTCCACTGATATCAATTTTCTCCCACCTCATCCGAACAGGCCAACATCCCAAAGAAGTACACTTCGTCTACGGCACTAAGGCCTCGACTTCCGATCCAGATCCATGGAGCATCCTCTTCCTACTCCGGCTCATGGATCTCGTCGGCGCAGTAGACCAACCTACGGAAGTCACTTTGTCACTGTACCTAACCGGCCTCGGCGAAGGCGACCAAGGCCGCATCGAGCACGGCAGACTACCGAACCGGACTTTTGGCCGCCGGATCACGGAAGATGACCTTGTACATGCACTTGATGGATTCAAGAAGCCGTTGTATGGTGCGAAGCATGACAGGCAGGGTACTGTTTGCTATGTTTGTGGTCCGCCGAAGATGACTGATGAGATCGTGACTTTTCTGGGAAAGCAGGAGGGCATGAGTGAGGAGAGGGTTAGGTGTGAGAAGTGGTGGTAGACGAGCCTTTGAGGCGTGTTGTACGGATCTACCTTGCACCTGCAGCATCTCCGTTCGAATAGTATGCTCAAGTGTGTATCTGCACACAGAGCACAACACCCGCCATCAATATCCGACAAGAATGAAAGCATCGAGCGCCATGTCACATGGCGGGTGACGAATAGCTATATGGCAGTGCTTGCTGACCTGTAGCAAGCAGTCTATGCCGCGCCACGAGGTCATACGCAGCCTTGCACAGGGCCTCGCGGGCTTACAGTTACTATAGTATATTTCCTTTTTACGGTCTTCAAGCATAGGATATAGCCCATCATGGCACCTCTCCGAATCTCAACGATTGCTACTCGCTGCATACCATTTGTCATCATATCACTACGAGCCTGCAAACGTATGTTCAACATTCGACTGCATCCAGCGATCAACCCTTTCGCAAGAAGCATGGCCGAAGAGCACGTATACCACCTCTCAACCATCGACCAGAGCCTCCTGCGAAGCTACATCCGCTACTGCCTCTGCTTCCCATGTAAGGCCTCCGAGTTCGACACTATCACACGCAAGGTGGCTCTGGCTTGTGAGCGACTTGTAACGAACCTACCAGTCCTGGCCGGCAAAGTCCAAGCCAGTACTCACCGCCAACGGCGATGGCTATGGTCAAGAGCAGGAAGGCCGCCTAGAAGTTGTCGTCACCCTCAGCGATGTCCGGGACTTCCACCCAACAGGTCGACATCTAAGTATCGAAGAGTTTCCCTTCGCTTACCAGAGTCTCTCAACCCGGAACATGCCAGCGAGACCTTTCAGGAATGAAAGATTGACGCCTTTGCCTGATATGCCTGCTGCTGAGAATGCTCCGGCGTTCGCGGTTCAAGCCAATTTCATCTCGGGGGGACTGTTTGTGGCGTTGTATCTGCATCAATCCGTTGCGGATGTTCATGGATTGGGGCAAATCATGAGGATCATGAGCAGTGACATTCCGGCAAGGAAGCTCAAGGAGGCCGACCTCAGGGCTGATGCGGAGGAGCAGTCAAAGATGCGGGCACAGCTGTCGGACTCAAAGGATGCTCCAGAGCCTGAGAAGGAGGAGCCGGACGCCGAGAAGCTTACCAAGCTGATCGCTGAAAAGGATGTTGAGATCACCAGACTACAAGAAGCGCAAAGTACTGCCGCGAATGAGGTGCGCAAAGAGGAGCTTGCGAAGCAACTCAGGAATGCCGAACGCCAGAAGAACGACCTCGCCTATAAGCTTCTAGAGCGTCAAGACCAAGATGCTTCTGCAGAGCACACCATACTCACAGGCGAAGAAAAGGGCACCTGTCGAATCCTAGCCTTCAACCTTGCCACCATTGAGCAGACCAAAGACATGATCAACGAGCGCTTCCACTATATCCACGAAGACCGCTATATCCACATCTCCGCTTTTGATACCTTAACTGCTATACTCTGGAAAGCTGTCGCCCGTGCTACCTGGCCTCAGGGACCGCCGGAGGAGGACATGCTTCGGTTGCTGAAGTTGACTGTCCCAGTCACTTTGCGTAAGAGGATGACTGACCCAGCTCTGCCGGATCATTACTTTGGGAACGCTGTGACGCACGCAGAGCTACACTCTTCGATCTTGCAGCTCGGTAAGCCGTATGAGCTTGGCTCGTTGGCGCACACTGCGAGATTGATCAGGACGGCCGTTGCGCTACCCAGTGAAGTCAGTACACGTGAGAAGATTGCGGCGTTGAACAAGATGGATGATATCTCGAAAGCTGCGATATCGAATGAGCAATTCGATCTCAACCTCGTCATTACAAGCTGGGCTGATCTGCCGCTCGAAGAGGCGGATCTTGGTCTGGGTCTGGGTAAGCCGCAATGGGGCAGAAAGATTGCGAGGGAAGTGAAGGGATACGGATGCGTTGTGTTGCCTTTGATGAGGGGGAAGGGTATCTGGGAAGTGACGGTCAGCTTGACTGAGGAGGTGATGGAGAGGATGCTGGAGGACGAAGGGTTGAAGGCATTTCTGAAGCATGTGGCGTGATGGGTCAGGTCAGAGGCATGCTTGCCCAGTGCTGGCTATTGTGGTGGACTGGATAGGCGGGTGAACCTATACATTAGCACGTTAGTGATCTATCAAACGGAAATGCTACAAGCCCAGCAGATCTCTACCCTCGAGCAGCCTCCAGCATGCATCATTCTGATACTGCCATCAACAAGTGGATTGCTCCACAGTCTGATGAGATCGGTACGTCGGTGGTCTTATACAGCGGCGTGCCAGTGATCTGTTCAAACGGAGATGATGCACACCCAACAGGTTTGCACAGTCGAGACGCCTCGAGTACGTACCTCCCTGATGACTGTCGCCGACAAGCGGAGCCCAATAAGTGTGCTGACTGGGTAGGCCGGTCGTCCTATACAGCAGCGTTCTAATGATCTACCCAAACGGAGATGCTGCAAGCCCAGCGGATGTCCACGGTCGAGAAGAAGCTAGCATACCTCGTCCCGATGGCTACCCTCAGCAAGCGGAAGGTTAATACAAGAGCCTAAGAATACTGTATCTGTTCGGAGATGCGCATGTGCAGCAGTCGACTGCCCGATGTGGTTATGGTCGTGTTCGTTAGATGGCTAGCGACCTCGTGATAGTGCGATGCTGTGGGCAAGATGCTAGTCTGTGACTCTGTGTAGCAGCATGACAGTGACACATCACAATGGAGATACCGCAAGCCCAGTGAGTCTCCAAGATCGAGAAGCTTCTAGGAACAGATCATCGCGATGAATGCTCTCGAGGAGCGGAAGGTCGATACGAGAGCTGGAAAACGTCGTGCCTGTTTGGGGATGTGCATGTCTAGCAGTCAACCGGAAGCATACTTCTCTGGCGTAGTATTGGTCGTGTTCATTCAATGACCGCGTGATAATATGAGGAACTAGGTGAGCTGGTGGTCTGTACAGCGGCACGTCAGCGATTCGTTCAGATGGGGATGGGGCAAGCTCGGCAGATTCCCATGGTCCAAAGTCCTTAGTAAATACCATCCTAATGATGGCGCTCAACAAGTGGAAGGACTATACTAGAGACTGAAGATGATGTGTCCGTTTGGAGATGAGTGTAGGCTGCAGCTGACGTTCATTATCTGTTGTACGTATTGCTGCTGTGGTACTAAGCACGTAAACGCCATCGAAGCATCTGGTATCTGCCCATGTGAATTAAACAGTCATGCCGTCCGGATGCTGTGAGCTACGCGCCAGTGAAATGCATGATGATCCTTCTCACCACCCATACCGAAATACCGTATCGCTATGCTGAATTCCGAACCATGACGCCGTCACCCCGATGTGATGCTATGACGACACTCAAGCCATCATCTTCTCCCACTGCTTCGAAACGGTGAGGATGCCAAACGGGTAGCTCCCTCCGTTCTCCCACATCCACTCCTTCACTTTCTTCCACGGCACTTTGAAGCCAGAGCGTGAGTTGGCGGGAGTGAAGTGAGCAACGGCTTGGCGGAGGAGCTCGATCTATATCAAATGTCAGCCTCACCATATACAAACGAAGCAATTGGTGAGAATACTTACGTCTTCCGCCTTCCACTCCGGCTTCCTCACACGGTGCTCCTTGGACAGCTTCAGGGCGCGATACTTCCCTCTGAGCGTCGATTCGGCCTCAGTATACCCCAGACGACGCTTGATCTCCTTATATGAGACTCCTTTGTTGCGCAGCTCATACATCTTCCTGTCTTTCGCCGTCGCGCTGATGTGTCCAACGGCGCGCGCGGTTCTCGAGCCTGTCACCTGCTCCCCCGAGCTACTGTACTCGGAGGCAGCATCCTCCTGCGACGAGCTGCCAGCGGAGATGCTGCCACCTCCGTTCGGGGCGGCGAGCATGTGGCCAAGCATGGTGTTGTCCTGGTAGCCGAGGACTGGGCCAGTCTGGTATACTGACGGCGCATACGCTGGCTTGTGGACCGCGTAGCTGCCGGGGACAGTGTACTGCGTACGGTATGGCAGCTGGACGTGTGCCGGTGCAGCAGACTGAGGGAAAGACGGGACGAAAGGCTTCGCATCCGGATACTGTGCGGCTTGGAAGGCTAGGCCGACGGTGTTGTTCGCATTTAAGGGGTTCGAGAAGAAGTAGTTGGTGAAAGAAGCGTTGTGGTCTACACCTGGTGTAGATGGATGGTCAGCATCGGTCTCAACTGAGCCCGGTGAGGTTGCTTCGTAGTCAAGGGAGGCTCGGCTCCAGTCATCATCGCTGACTGGTGAGTATTGCCTAGCCTCCACAGGTGTGCTGAGCACGCCCGGCACCTGCAGTTGCAGCTGTGGGCTGTTGCTCAGCTCCGTAACGTGGCCTTGCGGAGCTTGAAGGGTCGGCGGCACTGCATCGGCCGGCAGCAAAGGTCGAAAGGCGTAATTAGGTACAGCTGGAGCCTGAGCCAGTGGCTGGCGAGCCATCTCTTCGTAGATGGCGTGCTCATCACGGTAGTGATACATCTCATCCAGGAAGAAGCTGTGGTGAGGGTCGAAGCTTGACATATTGCAGCAGTTGCAGCGGAAGACCCGACGGACAATGCCTTGTGTCTGGAGCGGGAAGAGAGTGTTCGGTCCTGGTCCAGACCGGTATGTCTGAGGTGCGGTGGTACTAGACATACCAAAGTGCCTTTGCGACGCCATCCCGCGCTATCTCACCGACTTGCTGCTCGCTGATGCTATGGTGGAGTTTGGCGATGATAGAGGATGGTTCGGTGTGCAATAAGGCTGGGTGCAGGTTCGATCTGCACGTGGAGTTGGTTGCTGCAGGTGCGGAAGGTTGCAGCTGTTCGAGCAGTGAAGTTTTCGAAGGCGGTGTAGCCGTGCAGAAAAATCAGGCAGCCACTAGTGTAAGGCGAGGTGGCCTTGGCGTTCGAGAGCAGGGAGGCACGCTTCTATTTGCACGCTGGTGCACCAATGCCAGAGTTTGGCACTCTGATGTCCGGGCGCTGTCCACTAGGACACTATACTAGCTGTCAGCTCGTTATACAATGATGAATACATCATGGAGGAGGTAAGCTTACATATAGTATGAAGACTTTGATGAACCGCGCCGGCTAGGTGTCGACACCGGACAAGCTCACGAAAAGCTGAGCAGTAACTAGAAGCCTCTCTTTCTCGGTGATTCGATCCTTGTGAGCGAACAGTCTGGTGTATTGCGAAGAAGATCGCGTCCAAAAGCACAGTATTAAGCCTCCAAAACGCAATGCAAGACGCAAGATGATCAGCAACACACAACAGAGCACCCCGCCAAACAAGATATTACA
Source organism: Neocatenulostroma microsporum (assembly GCA_022814695.1). Classification (NCBI taxonomy): domain Eukaryota; kingdom Fungi; phylum Ascomycota; class Dothideomycetes; order Mycosphaerellales; family Teratosphaeriaceae; genus Neocatenulostroma; species Neocatenulostroma microsporum. The sequence continues at coordinate 18,737 of JAKLLW010000596.1, forward strand.
GTATGAGCTCGAAGCCTCCAATGCCCTCGAAGCAGCAGCACCACTCTTTGTATACCATGTCTCAGGCCCGTCGTCTCCTAAACACTCCCGCAAAACATTCCCAGTGACGCCGTTTGAGCCAGCGGAGTGCATTACGGGGAAGCTGAGGTCTTTACGGCAGGATGTTCGGCAGGGTGTTCCAGCCTGAGCCGAGAGACTGTCTAGCGTCAAGAATGGCAGGCGCCGATGCTTCCGCGCGGAATGAGAGCATGGGCGCCTTCGGTTCTCGGTATCGCTAGGCCGTGAAGGGGTTGGCGATGAGATGCTGGAGGTAAGTCGATCCGGTTTGCAATCAGTCACCATCGTCCGCAGAAGCTATGCCCCCGCAGCGTTCTGTTCGCCCGGTAGCGGCCGACGGATGGGCGCATAAGCGCAGCTGTCACCAACGGCCATGCTGCAGCCTGCCGTATGTTCTGCATGAAGTGGTGTGAGCTCTAGAGTTGAGGAGTAACTGGCTTCTTCTCCATATCGCGGTATGTCTGGAAACTTCTCTGCCATTCTACCAGGTGCGCCCAGGGTCACGAGGCTGCAGCCGCGACTGGCCGGGCAGTCATGAGGCCAGCGGTACAGATGACTGTCTGGCCAAGTGAGGTTCAATCTCAAGCCGCACCCAAGCAACGCAGCAGATAGTGGAGCTTACGGGCACCTACAGCCTGACAGGACCGTTCGTCGGTTTCAACGTCCATGGCGGCATGGACAGAAAACGTATAGACCCACCAGGCCAGCCATACATATGTGCGCGATTGACAGGAGCCGCCGCGCCAAATCTTGCCATTCGGCAGCAGCGCATAGCCCTGATGGCTGCTATTGCCTTTCAGGCCGGAACCAGCAGTCTCTCAAGCGGACGAAACACTATGATGCTGTTGTCAGCGACGCAGGTGCAAATGCAACCTATCGCTCCTGTAGATCAACCAAGATGCTGGGTCGCTGCGGCTTCCCGACGCCCATGTTGAAGCGGGCAAATTCGTTCCTGAGTGGCCAGAAGCATTCATTCTGTTACACAAGTAACTATTGGCCGCAGACCAGATGGGCATGGTCTGGGCTGAGTTGCAAATCGGTAATGGTTTTGCCGCATCTATCGTCTGGTAGGATTGGAATGGGAGGACCGAGCACCACGCTTGAGACAGGAACATAGGTATCAGGTGAATGCTTATACAGGTCTGTCTTGTATTGTGGCTGAGAGATCGTAGCATAGGGTGGTAGATAGGAAGAAATGAGGTGAATGAAGTCTAAAAAGTTGCTGGATTTCGTGACCGTTCATGCCTCAGGCTGCAACTTTGCTTCCGAGGTCTTCCGAAGTTCACTCCAGCGTCTTTGACGGCAACCTTTGCACTGTACATACCTTAGACACCAACAACGTCAATTCCTCCCAGTGATAACACTCAGAACACATCATGGATGCCGTTAGCACAGAAGAAGGCTGGCTGACCACGCCCGATTCCATGAAGCTATACACGAAGACTTGGAAGGCCGCTACCGATCAACCTAGAGCGCGACTCGTCTTCGTTCATGGCTTCTCGGATCACTGCAATACTTACGACACCCTATTTTCCAGTTTAGCCAGGCAGGGTATCACAGTGTACTCCTTCGATCAGCGCGGCTGGGGCCGTTCTGTACACGAGCCGGCTCAGAAAGGGAGGTCAGGCCCGACCTCTCAGGTCCTCGATGATATTACCACTTTCATCAATAGCTTGCCCAAAACCGATGACAGTCTGCCATTGTTTCTCATGGGCCATAGCATGGGTGGCGCGGAAGTTCTCATGTACGCCGCCACCGGACCGAAAGCAGTACTGAGCAAGATACGTGGCTTCTTGGTCGAGAGTCCGTTTGTCGCACTTCATCCTTCTGGTAGACCATGGAAGGCCACAGTGGTCCTCGGCCGCTTGGCGGGCAAAGTGCTACCGCACATGCACATGGTGAACAAGCTGCCTCCTGAGAAGCTCTGCAGAGACCCCGACGTTTGCAAGGAGTTCGAAAACGACCCTCTGTGTCACGACACAGGTACATTGGAAGGCTTGGCTGGTATGCTGGATCGTGCGCATGAGCTTGAGAGTGGCAAGGTCACGATCAGCGAAGGTGTTGGCGAGGGTGAGAAGACAAGACTGTGGGTCAGCCACGGTACCGGAGACCGCATTTGCGATTATCAGGCTACTCGGAATCTCTACGAAAGAGTCAAGGTGGAGGACAAGGAGATGCAAGTCTACGAAGGGTGGTACCACAGACTGCATTCCGAGCCTGGCGACGATAAAGTCAAATACAATCAAGATGTCGCCAGGTGGGTGCTCGAGCGATCAGCGCCGGACGGAAAGGAGGGTGCAGAAGAAGATAGGGTTGCCGGAGCGGAGAGGGCGAGGCTCTGATGGCTGCGGCAACATTTGGTGCAATCTTCTCACTCGGGTTTTGGTTTACCGTATGAAAAGAAGCTAAGACATGTACCGGCTATCTCCTACGTTCCAAAAGCCGTGCGCCCCGTAAAGTGCATGGAAGGACCCAGCAACTTCATATGCTATGAGCTGCGAACATGCATTGACACCATTGCGACGCGGCGCTCCTAACATGATCTTTATGGTAGTTCAGAGCACCAATGGTCCACCAACAACTCCGTATCACCTCGCTGCCAAGCCGAATGCTCGGTGAAATTGGATCTTGCCGGCCTTCTCTTCCATCTGGGACTGCACTGCAGCTCTTGTATCGGCATCCAGGTGCGTTGCTGCCGCGGGAAACTCTCGGAGATGCTCAAACGTATGCCAACAAGTTCGTCAAACAATTTGGCGATAACTAAGCAGCTGCATAAGCCTTTCAGAGGTTAGGATTTTGCAATGATGAGGACGCGGCGGCAACGTCTTCTATCAGCCGCCCTCGGTCGTGGTTCGTCCACCACAGCGCCGCGATGTCGAGCCAATCCGTACAGTCAGTGCTTCCGGACACCTCTACCACTTCTTTCCGGTCCTGGCCTCGAGCGCTTTCTGCTCCTCGATCCGGCCTCGCAACCACGCAGCCCTTCCGCCAGGCGGTTCGATTACGCCGTCGCGATACTGGCGCGTAGCTTCGCCTTTTGCGAAGTATTGACGATACTCGGATATGCGCATGCGAACCGGGAACGCTTCTAGTTTGATCTGCCGCTTGAGCCAGTCTCGCTTCCTTCCTTTCTCGGCAGGCTTGCCGAATGGGTCCGAGGCTTCGATGCTGGTTACAGGAGTCTTCCGCACTGGGTCGTTCGAGAGGAAGACGATCGTTGTGAAAGGGTCATCGACGTCCTCTGGCTTATCTGGCTCGTACACTATCTCCGGTTGTCTGTTCCTCGAGGCGGAGTAGTCTCGTTTGTCTCTAAACACGACTGTGGTGTCGTTTTGACCCATGGCTTGCATGACAAAGAACTCGCTCATGACTGCTTTGATGTAGAAGAGTCTTTTGTCTGAGTGTGAGAACTGTCAATCATGAGAACGCGACAGTTGATCAGACGGGTCTTATGTATGTCCTTCAATCAATCGAGGCAGTGCTTTATTGTTGGTGCTGACGCCTCTCAGCGATGTGTGCGCCATGCCGCACGAGACCGTTGTGGCTGTGCAAAGCCAATCCGCAATAGTGGCCCGGATGCCAAGGATACCAAAGAGTCAGTGGAAGGAAGACTTCTTTTCACATGCCAGCTTTCTCTTTACGAGATCGCATCACATGTTAGTGAGGCGTATCGACGCTCCACCGCTTGGAAAGCCACGATCCAATTGTTTAGCAGGTCATTCCTCACTTAGTGTGCTCCAATGTCGATGACGGATCGCACGCTCTCGACAAGGAGCGATATGGAACGGCAACACTATCGCCCTCGGTGTTCTTTGGCAGTCGTGGAAATTGCGGTCTGGTCACCATCAAAAGCCTATTTGATTGGACATTGGCGCCTATTGTCCATCCCGGACTCAACGGTTTACTGAAGGTAGTGAACGAGCTGCACGGGAGGCTGGAGACAGTACAGAAAGTGTAGAAATGACCGTCTTGCATATCTCATTCCTCTCCGAATCGCAAAACAGTAGGCCTCTGGACTACTGCACCATCGGAGAATCGTCGCCAGCCACAAGTTCCTTCGCCAATTTGCATCTCTTCTTTACTCCGAATCCTTTAGATCGGGAGGGCAATACGGTAGCCCGCTGGACAAGTGCATCGTCAGAGAACGCCGCCGGCCACGAGTTCCTTCACCAACTCCTGCTCGCCTCTGATGACAGGGTTCAGTACACCGTGGCTCCCCCGGGACCTTGGCGTGAGGCAAAGCCTCGATGGTCGAGATCTATGCGGACTTGCAAGCCGCAAGATAAGCATGGGCCGTATTTCACTTGGGAGTACTCGAACCATCTCTCGCTCCTCTCGTCCTACGGCTTGTGATCAACACCTCGGCCAAGGAAGCTAGTGGCCGGTGAAGCGTTCGTGGAGAATGCATCATCCAGGAGCATTCGCCGTCATGTCCCTGTTCACGATGAGCCTCTCAAGGTCATAGAGCGTATTGGGTACTGCGATAACACCCTTGGTGCTTCGATTGCTCCAGATCCAATCGCAGTGACCGCCGCACGAGCCTCGTGGCCCTGGGCCTGCTGCGCACCACTTGCACCCATTCACTGGCGACCGTCCGCCGTATCTATAGAAGACCTCGAGCTTTTGGTATCCTTCTAGCCTTCTACCACGTTCAATCATCGATACTGCAAACTTGCATCAACTAATCCGACGTATCGACCATCACATCAAGGAATAAGCGCATAGCCAACACAGTCATTTGTCGACTTTGTATTCCACTGCACCGCAAGTCCCACGGACCGTTCGAAGATCTTTCCTGGTTCGCTTAACGACCACTGCAATGGACTACTCACGGATGCCTATATACGGGCCCTGGGACGCCGAATACGCCTATGAGAATGGAGACAATTTCTACGGCGGAACTGGAGACATATACGATCCCGTGGGTGCGCTCTACACGTACGGGCAGCGTGGGGGGCACGTCAACGCTCGAGCGAGGAACTACGCCATGGAAGATGTCGGATATGGAGGGCGCCTTGACGACAGGTTCCCCTTTGACCAGCAGGCTCCTTTCGGCTACATCGATCGCAGATATCATGAGCTGAGGCCTGCACTGGGTGATGGAGGAGAGTGGCCTATGGGACCGCCGGGCGTAGACTATGAGCAGCTCGCCAGAGAGGCTGAAATGATGGAAATGGAACGCACAACGCAGATGGGTCCCTACACCATGCAAGGTCTCCCTCCAGCACGGAGAGGAGGTCGATCCAGGGGTAGAGCTTTCAATGACAACCCCTATGACTGGGGTGAGTATCCAGCGGTCGAAGGCATGATGGCAACACACCATGGTGGCATCATGGACGACCAGTGGCAAACATCAGCATATGAACCACACTGGGCTGGCAGGGTAAATTGGCCGGTCGAGCCATCTGTGGGGTATCTCAACGCGCTTTGGCAGCAGCAGAATGACCAGGAGAATATGTGGCAACGGCAGAATCTCCGGCAGAACCTCTGGCAGTAAGGGGGCAACGGTAATCAGGCGAGGGCTGTAGCGACACGCAGCGCGGGCCAATAGGAGTACGGACGAAAATGACATCGCTTGTTGAGCCCAGTACAGTCACCGGAGCTCATGAACAGCTAATTCAAGATTGGCGAACTCACTTAGTAGGGGCAGTCTTTGGAAATCTGGGATGACGACATGAGTGTAGATAGGATGTAGCTAGGGTAGTAGTAGTATGTTTCGCGTAGCGCTTATGATTTCTCGTGCAATCATCAGAGTTTCGCTACAGCTCAGAGTGCGTGTACTCTGGAGTAGAACATGCGGACAGTCAGTCAGTGATTGAGGGGCTGAGAAGATTCATTTACGCTTACTGTGACCACCGGCTTTAGTTCTCGCATCACCGCCATGCAATATATCGTCAGCAATCTTCTCGCCCAGCATGTAGACTGTCGCTTGCGGTTGGCCTGAGGTATCAGTCACAGAGTCAGCAAGCTTCATGTTGTTATAGTCACGGTGGTTAGGATGGCATACCCGGCGGCAAGAATGGGAAGGATGAGATGTCTACCACTCGGAGACTCTCAACGCCATATACCCGAGCTTTACTGTCCACCACGGCCATGCTGTCGTTCTCCATACCCATCCTGCACGTCACAGATGCGTGTGCGAAGGTAAACGTCTGTTCTCGAATGACCGCTAGAAGGTCCTCGTACGACGTGATATTCGCTCCCGGGTACGCCTCGCCACCCAGCATGACGGACTTCATCGCGGTAGTATTCAGCAGCTCCCTCATCCGCCACATCGCGGTCACAGCCAACTCCTGATCAGTTTCGCTAGTCATCCAATTAGGGTCAATGATAGCTAAATCCGCGGTGTCGGAGCTGTTGATCGTCACAGTGCCTTTCGACATCGGCGCCGTCAGACTTCCGATAATGCCGGCATAGTTCCTCGTGTCAGGAGGTATGGAGCCCAAACCGGGTCCGACCCAGGCTCCCAGCTCCCAGAACATGGTGTCCGGCCAGTCACTAGGCACCCAGGCAAGGTCTTGCTTGGCGTTTGCCGAGATGTTGAGCTCAGGCCTGTCGATTATCTTCTGGAAAGAGATGACACCAGCGCCGGAAGAGGTCAGGTAGCCCGTCTGATGCTCGTTGTAGTCGTTGATCGCCTGAGAGATTGCAGCCAGGCTGTTTTGGTACGTTGACCCGGTCCCGAGATCTGTCGCAAGCGTGATTGCGAAGAACGGGTTGTCTTCCATGTTCTGTCCTACGCCGGGCGCCTCATGAAGGATCGGAATGTCGTACTTCTTGAGCGTATCAGCTGGGCCGATGCCAGAGACCATGAGCAGCTGCGGGCTGCCAAACGCGCCTGCAGAAAGGATGACTTCCTTCTTCGCAGACAGAGTGTACGTCTGGCCCGCAGTCTCTACGCTCACACCTGTTGCGGTCTTGTCGCCATCGAAGAGTATCCTCTTGGCGAGAGCATGGGTGTAGACGTATAGCTGCGTTGTCTCTAGAGCGAGGTCTAAGTATGAGGTCTGCGATGAGCTGCGTTCTTGTGACTTGGGATCGAGGCTCTGCGGGAGATAAGCGTGGCCGAGCAGTTTGCCGCTTTGCATACCCTCGGAGCGAACGGGGTCGCCGACTTCTCTCCATCCTTGTTGGACCCAAGAGGCAATCGGAGATGCGTAGTTTGGAAAGCTTCGCTTCTGATCAGCCAAGACATTGAACAACGAGAGCATGCACCGCAGTCGTACCTCACTTGTAGCGGTCCATCCTTGAAGACACTCGTGTCGTACTGAGGCGTCGCATTCGCTCCTCTAGCATCGTTGTTCGGGAGCGTGAACGACGACGAGCGTTCGTAGTAAGGTAAGACATTCTCCCATGTCCAGCTCTGGTCTCCCACTCTGTCCGCCCAAAGCTGCATGGCGTCCTTACTGGGCCTTTGATACACCATATAATTCCTGGCAGAGCTTCCACCAAGGCATTTACCGCGAGCATAGTGGATCCGTTGACCATCGCCTCCGGCTTGAGGCGTGGTTTTATACATCCAGTCAATCAACGGGTTCGTGCCCTCCAACGTCTTCCCATTGCTGTAGAAAGTGTACCCGGGAATGGTGCTTCGATTTCCATTGTCAAGCTCGCTAGAGATGCATCAGCATCGAACCGTTCGTACAGGTCGGCAAACCCACTAGAAGCTGCCCGCTTCCAAGACCACGACCGAGTATCGTCCATCCTGCGCCAATCTCGTTGCCAGCGTCAAGCCCGCCATTCCAGCCCCTATCACCACGTAGTCGTACGTCGCATTCTCGCCTGCGACTGGAAAGCTCGAGCCGATAGGCAGTTGATTGTGAACAATCTGAGCAAAAGATGCACTACCAAAGCAAAGACAGCTCGTGAGGACAGACCTCATGATCGCTCAAGGAGTCCGTGAGAAGTCGAAAGGGAGCGGACTAAATGAGTACGAGACCGAAGCACTCACCACTCTCATATGAATGAGAAGTGGTCAAGATATACGAGCCGTAGGGCGCGATATTACATCACCTGCATGAACATCCATGGCCGAAGTATGGAGCGCATACTCAGCTCAGTAGAGATCGCTTACCTTTGTAAGCATCGACGGGAGCTGTCTTTGCCCACCAGGCCGGCGGATCAATAGCTGCTTGTGAAGTCCGAAGACTGATCTGAGTTGCATGGTACAGATCGTGACTTGTTCAGCTCCTCCCTACCTTGCGGCCGGAATGCCAAGCGTTCGCCCTTGTCATTCAGCCGCACGCGTGATCACAGCCAACCACAACTCGAGAAACCCGAACCCGAACGTATTCGAACGTTCGCGCGGAGCGGTCGTGAACGGATACTGTGGTTTTATCTCCGAGCTTTGTCTGCTATTAATGCAGCCAAACAAGATGCAATCTTCCCACCCTGCTGTATTCATGCATGCATAGTACCGTACACACAAGTGAGACGCAAGCAAACAGACACTCTACTCCCTCCTCTTCTTCCCCTCCTCCAGGCTCCCCAACTTCGCATCCTTACCCTTGCCGATAAACTTGCCCGCGATTGGGTCCTTGTAAGCCTTGTTCAGCGTATCCTCATACGCCTCGATAGCCCACTGAGGCGTATTAAGCTTGGGCCAATTGACCTGCGACTCATGTCAGCAAACCCCATCCCATTGTATACTGCCATCATCCGGACTCTCGCCGTGACTGCTCCTCGCTGAGCATGGTAAAGGAAAGGCCGGACTCACATAAAGCGTCCCAAACTTCATCACAAAATTGCCCGCGTACCCGGCTACACCAAGGCAGGCGAGCGTAAAAAGCCTCAAAGGCCAAACAGTAGCCTCAGGAAGTCTGGTCGTGCCTGCGCTGACCACGACGAAAAAAGCACAGAACCCGAGGACATACGGCATAGCCTGCACCAACAGCGGTCGCCTATCCACAAACTGTTGTCCGGCACCAATAGAGGCGCTGTCAGGTTGATAGGCACCCAAGAAAAGATCGAAGCCATCTTGTCTTGGCCCATCCGTAAAGTTGTTGCGGACGTAGCGGGTAATGCTGTTATTCAGATCTTGCAGGGCGCCGGCACGGGTACGGTTGCCGGTGCGCGTGAAGTCCGTTTTCAGCGCTCCTGTGCCTGAGTAGGAGCGGGAGACGACGTCCGCGTTGTCGGCCCAGACGTTTCGGAAGAGGTGCTCGAAGGCCTGGTCGTCTTGTGCTGCTTCGCCTGGCCTGAGGACGCCGAGATCGATGAGCATACGTGTGAGGGTCCAGCGGCCGAGCATGGACTGGATGACGTTCGTGCGGTCCAGGCAATCCATACAGTTTGTTCGTACCACAGCTGTCTGCTTCTTGCGCACATCGACGCCACCAGAGGGCATATCGATGCCGTGGAAGTACCCGCCAGCTTCTAGACCTTGCTTCAGCTGGTCCAGAAGCAGTTGCGCACGATGCCACTTCAATCCCTTGGTTTCATTGTGAAAATCGAAGTAGACGTAATGCAGATGGTCGTACCAACTGCTATTGTCGCCCGGCTCAATGACATTGAAGCGCTCGTTCGTCTTCCTTCCTGCCTCTTGGTCTGTGACGGAAGTGGATTGCAAGATCCGCACCATCTCCTCGTAAGCGGTCTTGACCTTCTGCTCGCGGCCCTTCTGGTTGACGAGGTTGACTAGGTAGTTCTCCCCGTACAGCCGAATCTGCTCGTCGAAGTGGCGCTTAGCAGCTTCGGTGGCAGACTCAACACCACGAATTTGGAGTTTGGGCGTGTAGTGCAGGGTGTTGACTTCTGCCCAGAAGACCGGGACGCTGCCGCGAGTCTCGACGTAGGCTAAGACTTGCGTTTCTTTCCCGCCTACAGGTCTGCCGTTCTGGAAGCCCTGGTCTCCGGCGAAGCTGGTCAGGCCACTGGAAGCGCTGTCATTGAGAATAATTGCCTGCTCCGTCTCGTTGAAGTTCGAAACATGCCCGGCGTCGTCTAGACCGCGGGACATGTACCGAGTACCTGCTCTGTGCCGCGAGCGCCGGGTCATGAGGATGAATGTCAAGGAGTTGCCCTTGATGGAGGTGTTGGTGATGCTCATCATACCGAACATCACAGGCAGAATGTACGCATCCACTGCAGTCCTTGGTCCGGAAGCAAAGCGGCTGGCTGACTTGCCTTCCCGGAAGTCAATGAGGGA
>JAKLLW010000597.1:0-28937 GCA_022814695.1 Neocatenulostroma microsporum
AGGTAGTAGTTTACGAAACTTAGGCGTAAGGTATAGTAAAGAAGGATATTATATTACTTATAAGTAGACTTATAAGCCGGTCTAGTATAGTAGTATCTACTCGCTAATAGAGTACTTCTTACGAGCGTAGCGATACTACGTATACTTACCCTTACTATAGTTACCCTTATATCTACTCTTTACTACCGTAGTATATCTATAATACGGCCTCTTACTATAGTAGAAGCGATATAGTAGAGTAACTTCTTCTCTTATAGTAGGTACCTCCTCTATCCTTACTATATACGATAACCGCTTATACTTATCCTCGGACTTTACTACAATAAATATAGCGTCCGACGTAAAGGTTTTATAGTATATACTAGCGACCGACGGCCGGAAGAAAATAAACTAGCTACTACTACTTAGCCGGCTATAGCCGACAAGTAGTACTACTAGTAGTACTACCGTTATAGCTATTACCTATATACTACTACGACGTAGATCTAGAGGTAGTAACTCTAGAATATTGTAGGTATCGCGATACTCGCGACGAGGACAACGTAGTACTAGTACCGGTACTAGTACGGCCTTCTTTAGACTCTTTAGCTTACTATTTAATCGACTATAATACGGTTAGCTAGATATCTAGTATTAAAGCGTAAGCGTAAGTAAGTAAGTATATATAGAGCTAGCTTATTATTACTACCGAACCCTTTAAACCTATTACTACCCTCCTTATTACCGCCCTCCTTATTACCGCCCTCCTTATTACCGAAATCGCTCTACTCTTTATACTTATTATTATTATTATCGTCGTCTTACGCTAGCGGCTATTACTATTACGGTTACTATTACTAAGACGGCCTATAGCTAGAGCCTTCTATAAGGACCTTATTAATAAAGTCTATATCTAGCTCGTCTAGAGTTAGCTTACGAGGCGACGAGGTATCCTCGTTCGCGATCTTAGTAAACGAGTAGAAGCTACCGAAGCCGGATATAGTTATATTAGTATTAGTATTAGTATTATAGTAGATACGGTTGCGTAGCTTTCTAACTAGTAGAGAGTAGCTTGTAATATATTTGTTTGTATAGAGCGAAGGTAAGCGTACGAAGATAGGAGTCTTATAGCTAATAGTAGAAAGTTTACTATTATCGAGAGGCTTAGTATTATTAAGAGGCTTAGTATTGTCGAGAGGCTTAGTATTGTTAGCTCTATATAAGTATAAGCCTACTTATTAAGGAGAAGAAGACTAAATCGCGTACTAGATAATACGATAATACTAATAATAGAAGTCCTTAGTTCTAGTTAAGTTAGTAGATATTACTCCGGTACTCCGAGCGTTATATAGCGGCTATATATTACTTAGCCTTATAAAGTTAGAGTCTAATTAGATCGTATAAGGAAAGGATCGGAGTAGTCTCGTTTAAAAGATATAAGTATAGAGACCTTCTACGTTTCGGTCTAGCGAGTTTTAGTCGAGTAGTTATTAAGATATCGTCGCCGGCGCTAGCTATAGTAATACGGTTTTAGTACTACTAGCTTTAGTATAGCCGATAGTACTTAATAACGGCCGTAGTACGCTCCTACCGCTCGTATTACTACTATATATAGATTATCTCTAGTAGATCTTTAGACGTACGTAGATAGGTATTATATACTACTCTATAGACGATAGTAAGAGAATAATAGGTTACTATATAGAGGCCGCTCGCGCTACCTACTATTACTTATAGAGCTCTAGAGCTCTATAACAATATAGGTAGTACAATAGTTATACCGACCTTACGACGCTTTTTACCTAGGTTCGAGCCCTCTATTTTACTACTTTTTATAGTAACTTCCTATTTAGGAATAGTCTCTTTTTAATAGGATATTGCTTAATAGATTAGTAATACCTTAGACGACTAATAAGTAGTATTAATATATCTATTACTATAGCCGACTACTATTACTATACTCTAACTTATCGACTATCGGTTAGTATACTAATACTCGCTAGAGTAAGGTAGCTACTAGTAGTTATAGTACTCTTTTTGTCTAGGTTCGAGCCCTTAGTTTTACTACCTTTTATAGTAACTTCCTATTTAAGTTAGGGCTCCTTTTTACTAACTAGAGCGTATATAGCTACTATACTATAGTCTCTACGGTCTTGTTGAACTTTATCTAAGTACACCTTCCTAAAGAGGAAGTCTCCGCACGCGTTAAAGGGTTTTAGATACCTAGTACTTGGAAGAAGACAGTTTCTGTACTTGGAATTAGTTTCGCCCGAAGCGGGGACTTCCCGCTTCCCGCTTCGCAACAACAATACCAAGTTACTCTCTCTGTTTTGCGTCCTCTTACAACACTCTCTCCTAATTACGCGACGGTAAGCGAGCCGACGAAGGAGGGAAGTGAGTACCGAGTCTTCGTAGGAGCGCGGCTAGGACTTGTCCCTTTACGCCGCGCGACAAACGAAGGCGACGTACGATACCCGAGCGTGCGAGGCACTGCCCCTAGAAAAGGCGGTAGAGAATAGATCGATTCGTAAGCCGACCGACGCGAGGGACGAGCGAGGGAGATGCGTCGCGCTCTTCGAAACAAGCTTACCTTCTCTACGACAAAGTACCTCTTTTTCGATACACAATCCGCCTTCTTCGTTGCGCAAACGACTCGATTATCTAGGAGCACGCGGAGCGATCACTTTGTAACTTGTGCGAAGTTGTGCGCGGTTGTCGGGTAGTCCCGTAGTGTCCGCGATGCTGTGAATACGTCCCGTCCATGCTGTGAATACCGGTTCCGTTGTTGTGTGTAAAGTATTAGCCGCGCCGTTCACGGATCGCTTCGCCCCGCGCCAGCCGCAGAGCCATGCGTTGCTCACAGCCTTGCGATGATGGCAGAGAGAGTGATACGGTTACACTGATGGGTTTTCGCCAGTGTACGATGGTCTTTCCTCTCACAAAGTCAACGTGTGCCGCAGCTGCTCCTGGTGTGCTTCTCGCGTCGCAGGATGACCTGGGAACATTGAGCTTTTCGAAGGATCGTACCCCTGCGCTCGTCTAGTCATCGCATTCGGAGAGTGAGTCGCTCTCTGTCGCGCACGGTCCAGGTCGTTCAGCCAATCCCGAAGAGCAACGAGACCACATGCCAAGTTGTCCTGCATTTTGACGCGGAGTCGCTGCTAGAGACTGCTATTGTTCGTGAAAGCGTTGGTATGGCGGAATGTATGCCTGTTCAAGTAAGTACCAACAAACATCATCATGGCGCATCGCTGCAGTCGTAACGCTCGGCCTCATCAACTTAGCGCTCCCTGACACACATCCTGCCCACGACAGCAGAACCTTTCGAAATGAGGCTCGGCCAGCCTGCGGATAATTGATTGATCGTACAGCAGTATCGCTAAACTACAGTCTTAACCTACAAACACACATCACCTCGTCAGCCGAGCGCGCCTTTACCAAAACTGGGTCTGGAGGGGTCTTTGACCTCAAAGAAGCGCTTCAGCCACCACACCTGGAAAACACCCTCTCCGATCAGCACGCCGAGCTGGAAGATACTCCACCACTTCACGCGAGCGTTGGTCGATTCGGCGGTGTTGCGGTGCGTGCGCTCGCGGACTACGATGTAGCCTTGCTCGTCTTTGACTTGGGCTAGGAGGTCGGAGAGTTGGCGGACTGCATCGTAACATGATACTGTCAGCAAAGATCGCTTGATCTGCCCGCGACGGGCAAGCGTTTGGGCGTAGTGGCTGTGGTGAAGACGTACCTTCCTTATCCAACGGGTCTTGAGGAGCCTCGTGCTCTGGCACGTATACTATCCCGTGCACATTGAAGCTGACCTCTTTCGTGTTCGCGGACCAGTGCTCGTTGCTGAAGCAGTAGGTGTACTTGCCGTCCTGCTTGGCCTCGAAGCTGTGGTCTCCTGAGCTGACCGTGCGCTCTTGGATCTGGAAGTTGCTGGATGGGTCTTGGATCTGCATTGAACATAGTATCAGCATCTCCGCTCTTGTACTGCTACGTAACGCTGTCCTGCAGACTCTTCAGCGAAGCATCGTCTTCCTGCATGCCCCATGGTGTACCATTCCTTTTTTATGCTAGGCCTTGCGGTAGACGTACCCAGAAGTCAATGTCCAGGTTCCCACTACCACCAAACTCCCTGTCGCCCACTTGAAATGTCACAGTCATCTTATCGTCCTTGTGTAGTGTCTCGTGGAAGCATTCGCGGGAGTGCGCCTTCATTTGAATGTTGTGCGCATTGCTGATCGCGAGGAGGGACGTAAGGACCAGTAGAAAGTCGAGTAGGAAAGCCATATTTGCTGCTGTAGTGCCCGCAGGCTGTTTCGTCGTACTGTAGTCCTGTGTGGATGAGTTGTTGCTTTCGAGGAAGATGCAATGCTGGCCAAACGCGCTGGCGTGGAAAGTGAAGCCGAAGTGAGCCCGCAGGAGACCTCTTGGCGATGGACCTCACTTCAGCATCTTTCTTCAGGACACCCACAGCAAGGTTACGAGCAATCCAAGACCCCATTTACTAGCATCAGCTCGCCGAGAAGAGCAGATGCTGTCCGCATGCTTCTTCGCCATGGCTTGAGCAGAAGCTTAGGAGCTTTGCAACACTCCTCCATCAACGCGTTCATTGGCACGCGTCGCGGCTTGCACTATGATGGCCGCAACCGATTGAGCAACTTCTGGACGCCCACACAGAACCGCAAGCCAGCCGATACTGCGCCAGAGGATGGCCACGACTTGCTCGCTCGCGCTGGCTTCCTCCGCCAGGCACACTCAGGGATCTTCCATCTCTTGCCCCTAGGCTTGAGGGTCCAGGAGAAGATCGAACGTCTGATAGACAAGCACATGGAAAGCCTCGGCGCATCGAAAGTCGCACTCTCATCACTGACTTCCGAAGATCTATGGCAGCGCTCTGGTCGACTAGACAAGGGACGCGGATCGGAGTTCTTCCGCCTTGAAGACCGCAAGGGGGCGAAGCTACTACTATCGCCAACGCACGAAGAAGAGATTACGGCCATCGCCGCTAATGCTTTGCACTCGCATAAGCAGCTGCCGCTGCGGCTGTACCAGGTGTCGAGGAAGTACCGGGATGAAGCACGACCACGGCAGGGCCTGCTGCGTGGACGGGAGTTCGTGATGAAAGATCTGTACACTTTCGACCTGACGGATGACGCTGCTCGTCTGACATACGAAGATGTGCGTATAGCATACTGCGCGATTATGGATGAGCTACGTTTGCCTTACCTGGTGGCGAACGCAGATTCCGGCAATATGGGTGGCAGTTTGAGCCACGAGTATCACTTCGCCTCGGACTCTGGAGAGGACACGATCATCAAGTGTGGCGAGTGCGATTACTCAATCAACGAAGAGCTGTATATCGGACGCCCAAACATGTCTGCTCCCCGTACTCGTGCCGCCGAGTCCGTAATTACCGAATTCATCAGCAAAGACCGCAAGACACTGCTAGCCACAGTGCATCCGAAGGGAGAGTCCGCAAACCCCCGCGTTATCAAGGCGCTATTTCCAGACGTTGACACTAGCGTCGAGAAACCAGCAGCAGTTTGGAAAGGCAACGAGGCTCCAGAACATGGCATCATCGCTGTCCTAGTCGATTATGGATGCAATCCCGACCAGCTGATGCGGACCCGCTACAACATCCACAGGGATGGGAGCGGGAATAAGTGGCATTTACTAGACGCTTCCATCGATAATGAACCCGTATTCCTTACCACAGCCCGCGAAGGCGACGCCTGCCCCAACTGTCAGAACGGCAAGCTAAGCCTCCACAAAGCAGTCGAGATAGGCCATACCTTTCACCTTGGGACCCGCTACAGCGAGCCGCTCAATCTCCGCGTCACAGACAAGGACAATAAGCAGGTTACGGTATCAATGGGCTGCCACGGCATCGGCGTCTCTCGCCTGGTCGGCGCGGCCGCCTCCTTGCTTGCAGACAGCAAAGGCCTGAACTGGCCACTAGCGATTGCGCCTTTCGGCGTTATGATCGTATCCGCGCCGCAAGTTCCGGGCGAAGATGCAGAAAGCTTCTACGATGATCTCCAGTACGCAGGTCTCGATCCAGCGATCGATGATCGAGAGCAAGCCGTGGGCTGGAAGTTGAAAGATGCGGACTTGATCGGATATCCGTTCATCGTTGTACTCGGGAAGGCCTGGAAGGAGAGGAATGCGGTGGAGTTGCAGTGTCGTCGGCTTGAGGTCAAGGAAGAAGTTCCGGCTATCGAGCTTGTGGAGAGGATGGAGGGGTACTGTCAGTGGCTGTGAAGGCTGTGAAGTCGGGTAAAGGGGATAGAGCTGTAAAGCTTGTACCATAAGGTATGTACAGTCACGTATCCATGTACAACACTATCTCGACACGATATAGCGCCGAGTACGCAACATATCCGTCGCATCTTATGCACGGTAGCGAAATGCCTATGTTCGTATAGCATATCCTACAGTGCTCTCCGTCGCACAATCTCCCGCCCATGTTCGGCAAGCTTGGTTCTCACGGGAATGCGGTAGGGTTGAGACTACCTTAGTCCGCCATGCTCCACGAGTACGAGAAAGCGGGCTTGGCATATAGATGATAGATGCAATTAAGGTCACCAGAACCGCCGCCTTCTACAACGACGCCGCCGCTTCCTCCAAAATGGAATGGTCGGATGGAAAGCCGTATAAGAGCGTCAAAGAGTATGCCGTGTAGGTCCATATTGGCAAGGCTGCCACTACAGTAGTCCGCCAGGCTTAACGATACGAGTAGACGAGCACAACTCGTAGATGCAAGTCTGCTGCAGGAGCATGAGACTTTCAGCGGGGTGTACTCCGCGCTACAAGACCGAGGTCAATCGTGCGAGTCACAAGGTACCCCTAGGGCGTACATGCTCCTTACTTTCTTCGATACGATTCCAATGAGCCACCCGATCTCACGATACGGCAGGACAACATGGTCGACTGCACATGCCATTTGTTCGCCCTTCAGCCTGGTACGGCTCCCAAAGATCTCCTCGCGAAGGTCTTCTACTCGACAGAACATGATTCTCCTTCGGTCCTACTTAGCGGTATACCACATGGCTGGGTTCACAAACCTCACTCACAAAGCGCGACCGACCTCATCAGTCATGATTGGGACCTCTTCGTCCTTTCCAAACTTTCATCAACCCATCCACCTATCGGTGGTGTAGGCGGTATCGCAGCCCACGTACAGGTCCATACTCGCATCGATCAACAACAATACGACCACCTCGCATGCCGAACGTCGTCAGAACCAACGCCTTCGGCAAATACACCACCGCTTCCTTCCGAGTGGACCAGTGCAGAGGATGGGAAGCCAGCCGTTCCATCGAGGCACATTGTCGATACAAAGGCTGGTCCACTCAACCCCGGGGAGCTGAGACTGGATCCAGCAATGACGGAATACCTTTCAACGACACTGCCCGACCGTGTTCGAAATCGACCCGTAAGCTTGTTCAATCTCTTCAAATACAAGGACGGTGATCCCGGTACCCATAATGCGTACATGGAAGGGTTCAAGGGAAAGTTCGGGCCCTCCGCCGGGGCAGCATTGCTGTTCATGGCGCCAGTAACGTCAGACGGTCAAGTTGCTCGCCAGGGCGAGGGCATTTGCTCGATGGCGGATACCTGGCAGGATGCCAACCTTGTGCAGTACGACACTGTGTGGCATTATGCGTATATGCTGTCCACCGATGTATACAAGCTATTGAACAAGCAGAAAGTTGAAGGGCTGGAAGACACATGTATACTCATGGTAAGCGAAGCCGAGATGAGCGTTGTATAGGGGAGGGTTCAACGGTGATGGATGGCTTTGACCATAGCTGCATGACTCGTTCTAGACCCTCCGCTATTGGATAGGAGGTATAGTTGTAGCTTGCAGAGCGAAGCAATAATAATTCTCGGTCCGAAGCAAGTGTTGGGTGGGTGAGCTGGCTAGATGGCGCACTTGCAATAACAAACGGCATCATAATACTGTAGTAGTATGTATATACATGTAGTTGTAGGAGCGGTATTGTACGAAGTAGGCCGCCGCACCACCCCACAGATGGCAAACGCCAGCCGTTGAGACGGAAGTCTACTGACATCACACTCGCGGGCGCCGACAACTCAAAAGTCGATAGCTTCGAGCCTTCGACAAACATTCAACAAGGTACGTCACCCAGCTTTTGGCTGCGCACATCGTCTAGACCGAATATGATGAACGTCAACCAACGAACTTATGCTGACTAGCCGCGAGACTAGACGCTCTGTTATGCTGACAGCCATGATCTCTCAAAGTAGGGGCCTACGTCGCGTGGCGGCACGCGGCGGCGTTCATGAACTCAATCGTATTTACGTGGACGTGGTCTATGTCATCAGGCGGACTGCGACTAGACCAAACGCAAAACACATTCGTTATACCGGCGGTCCAGACTTCAGAACAAACAAAACGGCATGCTTCGCCGCTCCTGAAACCCAACATTTGCGGCCGTGAACCTCACCTCTCACGATGAACATCAACGTACGCTCTCACTATTTCACACATACTCGCCATCCCGACACTGACAAGGCCTGTTAGGCCCCATTGCAAGGTGCGGCCATCGCCCTCCCCTTCACCAAAGCCGCAGACCCCACGAAGCGAGATGAAGTCGAGGACCCCAACGCAGTGGTGCGCATTCCCTTCGCGAAAAAGATCCCGGACAATGTTCGTAATCACATCGTCGCCATGACCGGCGAGTACGTGGGCACCGTGCTCTTCCTCTTCTTCGCACTCGGCGGGACCCAGGTCGCAAACAACATTCCAACCTCGTCCGGCGAGAGCATCGCCACCGTCGGCAGTAACCCGCAGCAACTTCAGTACATTGCGCTGTGCTTTGGATTCTCGCTCGCTGTCAATGCTTGGGTCTTCTTCCGGATTTCCGGCGGGCTGTTCAACCCGGCTGTCAGTGTTGGGATGATTCTTGTAAGTGCCTTGTGGTGGCTGGTTAAGATTCCTAACGTATACTGATTCACTGTCAGATCGGAGCCCTCCCATACTTTCGAGGCGGCCTACTCATCTTCGTGCAAATCCTGGGTGGTATGACCGCCGCCGCTCTGGTCGACGTAATGTGTCCCGGCCCTCTTACCGTCCAGACAACCCTCGGCGGTGGGACGACCATCGTACAGGGCCTCTTCATTGAGATGTTCTTAACCGCAGAACTTGTCTTCACCATCTTCATGTTGGCAGCAGAGAAGCACAAAGGCACATTCATCGCTCCAGTCGGCATCGGCCTCGCCCTCTTCGTCACCGAACTCTTCGGAGTCTACTTCACAGGCGGAAGCCTAAACCCAGCCCGTTCCTTCGGCCCAGCCGTCGTCAACCACAACTTCCACGGCTACCACTGGATCTACTGGCTAGGCCCCATCCTAGGCTCCGTCGTCGCAGCCGGCTTCTACAAACTCATCAAAGCCCTCGAATACGAAACCGCCAACCCAGACCAAGACATCGACCACCGCGAAGTCGTCCAAGCGCGCGTAGAAGCACAGATCGCCCACGAGGACTTGGCCGAAGCTCAACAACACCTGGAAAAAGTGCAAGACCGCCGCACATCCGCAGACTCGGCCGATATCGTCCAAGCACGCGTAGAAGCGCAGCTTGCCCACGAGAAGTTACTAGGCGCCCAAGAGAATTTAGAAAACGTGGAACAACGACGTCCATCCTCGGATTCGCGAAAGGGTAGCCATACCTACGGCGACTTCGCAGACCGCAGCGGGTCCCGCGACCCTCCGCTCACCGGTACTACAGCCCGGAGTAGCCTACCTCGAGGGCAAAGCAGTAGCGCTATGACGTCTCCAGGAATGGGAACGGCTGATGACGCTTATGCTGGTCTCTCCGAGGGCGGGATACATAGCGGTCAGAACGGTTTTGGCGGGGCCTCCGACAGCCCAGGCATGATTGTTAGTGACGGCGTAGTGAGACGGCTGGGTCGGGGATCAAGCTATGTGGTTTAAAAGAAAGTCTCAGTATATTCGTGGATTCACATTTGAGCGTTGCGATTTTGAGCGGGCGTTGGCTTTTTGAGAAAGAGATGCATATTGAGCGAAATGAAAGGCTGCGGAGGTAATGAGCAATACTATACACTCGCACAATCCTTCAGGACGCAGGCTCGGGCACTTGCAACCAGCAGACTGCAGCTGCAGCACCTGCTTCACGATGTGTGCTGCCGTTGCGCGAGAACACTCGCCAGCAGGTGTCAGCCCTCCCTACTGCAGCAGGCGAGCTTTGCCTGAATGGCAAGACCGTACCTGCAGTACAGTCATAGGCCTCTCCGCTGCAGCGGACTGCTCGATCGTAATCACGAGCTCTCCTATGCATCCTCATCCTGGGAGACCATATGCAGGCCATGAGCTTACTTCCCATTGGAACGAGCGACACCCCTGCGCCTTCGCATCTTGTCACGTGCAACATTCAACGGCACATCTTCGGCTCAGACTCTCAATACACATGTCCACTATGTTCTTCTACCTTAAACCCACACCGACAACAGGCCATGCTAGCGCAGCAAGTCCGATGTCCCAGCCGCAAAACGCATGGAGAAAGCCCACCCACAGCCATAATACTCCCAGATCGAGCGGTGGGCGCTGCGAGTTGTTTGGCCACTTGAGCGCACCTTCTCCTGGTGTTGTTTGGGGCTGGCACGCTGGCACGCCGGCAATTTCGCGGTCGAGACTAGATAAATGTGTGGCCAAACAACTCTCAGCACCCATCGCTCGATCCAGAAGTACAACGGCCGTGGCTGGGCGTTCTCCATGCCTCTTACCGCTATGTCACCTGGCATTCCGCATTGCCGCCTGGGTTACCTTCCAGCAACATCATCGTAAGGTACGCCCCCACGTGACAGCCTTAACCATCTTCTCTCGAAATACTTTCTCACATGCGTGCTACGGAGCTCGCGACTCTACCACAACCTCCCCGGCTTGCCAGCCGTGACTCGAGATCTTGACGACGAATTTCTAGGCCTGCCTCTCTCGGGCCAGTACTAGTACTCCCGGCGCCCAATGCGCTCGAGGCATTATCTGCATTTCCTTCGAAACGGCGCAGGCGAGATGGCGTAGTCCACCACCAGCAAGAACATGTCATCACTCGTCTTACTCCCGCACATCCTACGCTTCCATCTTCGGAGACCGGAGGAGGACGGAAGGGGGAGCAATGTGCGAATTTGTCCATAGTAGCAAGGAAGCTGGTACCCGGCACTTACGCTGAGAGCGTGCCTATGTCTCCGGACACCAAGAACCGTCGAGACCGTTGCTTCTGTGTAGTCCGTCCGAGGGTAAAATATCACCGGCGTGTGTGATCCAACGCTGTCCCGTTCCAAAAGCTTACGCTTCGCTACGCAAAACGCATAGAACTGCTCCTGCTCCACTCTCATTCCATCCCCTCCAACAACTCCGCCTTATCCAACACCATCCCCCTCAATCCAACAAACTCCCGCAAGCTCTCCCATTCTTCGCCTTCCTCTTCGCCTCGCTTCTCAAGAGATTGGAAGCCCCATTTGCCGGCGACCTTGTCTATCGCCGCTCTCTCCTCTTCCCTGATCCATCTCTCAGACAAAGGAACGCCTTGGGCCCAGGTAATCCGATCCATCTGATCGTTCGCCGTCGTGACAGCCACATACCCTATCCCACTCACTGACATGACGTAAGTGAGTATACCCGCGAAGGCAACACCGGTAGCGTAGGATGGGTCCATGGTGTTTTGGTAGAGGGAGAATTGGGTGCTTAGGGTGTAGGCGGCGACGGGAGCGATGGCGAAAAGTGAGATTGGCAATGCGGCTTGGCGGAGGATTTTGGAGCGTTTGAAGGCTGGGGTGCAGAAAGTTGTGTGTATGATATCGATTGCGAGGGTCAAGTTGTGGGTGTTCACCGCCGCATCTAGAGCGAGATTCGCGGTGCCAGAGGGGATAGCGGCGTTTATCTTGTCTGGTTCTGCTTTCTTGTACTTAACTGTCCCGTCGCCCGATTGCTGAGGGATGGGTTTGTTGGCGTAGAGGGAGAAGACGTCTGGGAAACTGGAGGGTTGGTGGAGCAGGGATTGCAGCTCCACGTAGTGTTTGAGGATGGAGGGAGTGATGAAGACATCTGGGTGTCGGAGGATCTCCTCGGCTTTTTCGCTGATGAGGTTGAGGATTGAGGCTTTGGAGATGAAGGCTGGGTAGGAGCGGGCGTTGACTGAGCCTAGGAGAGCTGAGGTTGCTGAGGTCTCTTTTGCTTCGCTTGGGGGTGTTTGAGAGTCTAGTGTTTGGCCGTCTATCAGGCTCTTCGCGAGTGCGTGAAGTTGCTCGTGTACGTAGAGCACTCTCTGCTCGGAAGGTATCTTTCCATCTTCGGGCTTTAGTGCCGAGTTGGCGAGCTCGAAGATGCGGTTATGCAGCGCGTTTAGGTCTTGTGAGGAGACTGTGTGCGCGCTTCGTGCCGATACGAGCAGCGACTCCAGCAATGGTACTGTATGCTCCCGTGGAGTCTTCCTGCCCGCTGTTCGTAGTCGCTCATTGTGCGCTTTGGCGGAGATGGAGCTTCGTCCGATCCTCTGTTGGACAGTGAACGGCGCGAGTCGGCTGGGTAGTATTCGTTTCGGTAATCGCAACGCGTTCATGCACTCGTGGCATACTGTGATCCGTCTGAACTCCATCTTTTCGTCTGCTCGAGGTGTTGGTTGTGCTCAATGGCTAGAATGGTTCGGGAGAGCCGATCTGAGAAGGCACGCCCGCGGAGCGGAAGGAGGTCCGTCCTCGTGGCTGTGAACCCAGCATGCACGTGCCATGAGTGACGCCAAGTTGCATGCGTGTCTTTGGGCACCATTGCGACAACTTCTCAGGCACCACCGTTCAAATCTGTTATACCAGGCTACACCTTTCTATCGGATTGTATAGGGAGGTTACAGCTGTCTAAAGCTGCGACACCAACACAATACTTCCACGAAGCGAACCACAACCTTACGGACTTCGATATGCCTCCTCCACCACCCCCTCCACCGCCGCCTCCGCCAATGCCTGGAGGCGCAGGAGGTATGTGCAAGAGATAGACATGGCATGGATAAGATGCTGACAACGGAAAGGCCCTCCTCCGCCACCACCTCCCCCACCTGGAGGCTTACCCGCACAACCACCAAAGCAAGTGGCTAAGGGAAGAGTATGTGACGCCATGAAGCAGTGAATTGGCTACGCAATGGATCGATAAGCTGTCGTAGACAACGGGCTGACTAAAGCTCTCAGGGAGCACTGCTCGGCGACATAGAAAAAGGCAGGAGACTTAAGAAAGCAGTCACCAATGACCGATCAGCGCCAATAGTAGACAGCAAACCCTCCGCGGCAGCAGGCCCACCAGTCGGCGGAGCGCCTCCAATACCAGGGCTACGACCGCCAGCACCGGCAGGGCAGAACAGAGCTCGAAGCAATAGCGATCAAGGAAACAACTCTGCAGCAGCCATGGAGTCAGCACCACAATTAGGCGGTATATTCGCAGGAGGCATGCCAAAGCTACGGAAGAGCGCAGGAGGCGTCAACATGTACGATTCAGATCCGGAGACCAACTCTCGAAGACCATCGAGCAGCGCACCGAAACCACCAGCTCTACCAAACGGCAATGCGCCTCGAGCGCCGGGAGCCGCACCACCATTACCACCTCCAGGAGCTGCACCACAAGCCCCAGGCGTAGCAGCGCTAAAGAACAATCTCAGACCAACACCCTCGAGCACGAACTCAGCACCCAGCGTACCAGCCTCGAAACCAAAGCCCCCTCCACCCATAGGCAAGAAACCACCCATACCACCTCCCTCCTCACGAAAACCTTCCACACCTGCCGCACCACCTCCTCCGCCAAGTTCAGCAAGCCCAGCACCCCCCTCAGCACCTCCATTACCGCCCTCAAGCGCCCCTCGACCTCCACCAACACCACCTTCAACGATGTCGCGACCACCTGCCCCACCAATTACACAATCTACACCTCCTCCCGCGCCTCCACCTCCGCCCTCAGCACCACCCAGTCTAGCAGAACAAGCCGCACGCAATGCTTTCCGCTCCGGGACTCCTGCTCCGCCACCACCACCACCTCCTGGGATGAGCCCGCCTTCAACCCCTGGAGCTCCTCCTCCACCCCCGCCTCCGGCAGCAGCGCCTTCAAGACCAGCTTCTAGTGCTCCCAGTCCACCGCCTCCACCTCCGCCTCCGACGCAAAGACAGAGCTCCGCTCCCTCCGCGCCACCACCACCGCCTTCAGCGCCACCCAGCCGAAGTTCAGGGACAGGGGGAGGTATACCGACAGCAGGCGGCCTATCAATAGGCCAAACAGGTACCAGCGGCCCCATCAAACCTATGGATGCCTCGGCCTACACCCTTTCCTCTGGTATGACGAACGGGAGCTCGGGCGGACGGTCACGGGGTAATAGTATGGCTGGAGGTGGTGCGAGAGGCGCACCGGCAGCAGTGCAGGACTCGAGGTTTAAGTTCCAGAGTGACGACCAGTTACCTATGCCTAGGCAGTTTGTGGGTGGGCCGAAGAGGTATCGGGCTGGGAGAGGTACTTCGGTACCACTTGATTTGAGCGCGTTCTCGTGAGGGAGAGCAAGTTGGAGGGGAAGTTTGTGAGATTCGTGTATAAGCGTTCAAGCGGGCGCAGTCAACTACCCAGGCATCATTTGGTACAGAGGTTATGGTACATAGCACGATACAAACAACTGCCTACAGCATTGAGATGCTTACAGTACAACAATACCACGTCCATATCGTCTTCGATGCAATCTAGCCGGCCTTCGTGACAAGATCTTTTTGCTCTTTAGCCATTGCTCTGTTTCACAACTCACAAAATCGTAGAAGAATGAGATAAGGAGAGAGTGAGCAAAAAGATCTGTCGTCGCGAGGCTCCTGCCCGACCGCTTGCAGCGTTCGCTGCAGCGGTCGTCGTAATGGTCTGAGTTGAAAGCAAACTTACAGTAGGTTTATATACCCTTGACTGCGGAGCTCCGACGTTTACCCATGCGGCAGGAACGTCGTAGCTCGTCCACGCTCAGGCGTTATCCGGCGATATGTATGGGTATGGCATGTGGATATGCCATGTGTGTGTTGTGATATACAGGCTATAATACAAGCATCCGCTACTGCGCGTAGCGCGTAGCTGTTGTGGGTATATGAACACTTCATTCAATTCGTTCTTCTCGTAGTATTTCATGTCTAGCTTCACCTCTTCCTGAGGCTGAGCCACTTTTTGCCTATTACCTCCTTTTGCCCTCGGTCGTTTTCCGTGCAATCCGGCCTGATGGCAGGTCGGCGGATCAGGTGTGCAGCTGCCCTTCCAGCGCCGGCGCGCCGCAGACTGTTGAGTAGAAAGAGCGTCCGATTTAGCCTTCATGCGTAGTCTTCTAGAAGCTCTGCGCTCATCAAACGAAGCTCGTTTTGACGCGATGTCATAAGGTGAGTGGGATCTCGCTTCGTTGTATCCCTGAAGCAGTGCTTCACAAATGCACCCCATCCTCCCCCTGCCCATCCATCTCCACCTCCAACCGCCTCCTCAGCTCCTCGTCCGTCAGCCTCCCGCTCGGGGCTCGTGGTGCAGGTACCTCTCCACTGGGAGCACTGTTCACCGTCGCACCTTCCCCATTCGCACGTCCGTTCGTCATCCCTCCACCCGTGCCATTCACCTCCTGCCTCTCCCCATTACCCATATCCGTCGCCATCTTATCCTCCACCTCCCCTTCTGACCATCTCATCCCTCGCCTCTCCACCTCAGCTCTGAGTAGCCGTATCCGCTCGTTCATACGTCCGATGACTGAGAGGTTCTCGAACATGGCATCTTTGCAGTCCTGATCACCTTCGTCGGCGAAGGGAAGCATTTGCTCGTTACTGTGGCGGAGGTGGGAGATGCTGTTTTGGATCTCGGCGGCTTTGGCGTGGAGAGCGTCGAGGGGGAGGGATTCGAGGGCGGAGGCGAAGCGGGAGGGGTCGATTGGGTTTATGGTTTCGGAGGACATGATCGTTATGAGGTGGTGGTAGTGGTGTTTTCAGTTGGGTTGTAGAATTCGCGGTCTGATGTCGTTGTTTTCGCTTGACTCTCGCCCTATCGTGCTTGCTTGTAAGTGGTTCAAGATGCTCTCGACATGTCTCTGACATGTGAAAGTCTGCGGAGATGTTTCGACACCTCCGAGCTGCGGAAGCTTTCCGGGGACGAAGTGAAGTTCAGAAACGCATTGCACAACTTCATCGTCATCGAAATCAGACGGATTGTCGCTTGTCTTCAGGTGTCTTGAGCTGGGAGGGAGGAAGGAGAGATGAGCAATGTGTGGACGATAGCATTGAGAGCGCCTCGTGCCCGGCCAGCACAGGCGAAGCCTCTCTTGCAGCTCTTCAATGGCTATGCTAGGTATCGGAGCAATCGAACCGGAAGCTCTTATGCGATTCAGACGGAACGGAACACAATACAAAGTCAGCGACGAAAGTCGTTGGAATGGCAAAGCCAGCGAATGAACAGTCCAAGCCTCAACACAACTCGAGACTTCTCTGCATCAACCATCCTAGCAGCTCGAGCCAAACGTCTCCCTCGACCACCGGCACCGCAGAAGTTCGACCCGAAGTACGTACAGGCACAGTCAGAGACGAGCCCGTTACCGCGAGTCGAGCCGGCGCCTACAGTAGCCTCGTACACCGAAGGCGTAGTACCGGCAGAGGAAGAAGAGGGCATCACATGGCGCGACTACGATCCAGAGGGCGGTATGCCATTGCCCGGTGGCGAGCGAGCACAGACAGACATCAACAGTGTATTCGGTGGTGAAAAGATAGATGCAGATACGGGCAACTACGTACTCAATGTGATGTACTGGCGGCGGCAGTCGGGTGCCTTGATCGACAGCGGACTGGACTTCCCACGCAGAAGCGGTGTCACGAAAGAGCAAGCCCTGAAAGCACTGCAGTACGTCCGTAGTCTAGACCCAAGCTTTGACGAACAGCAAGCAGGACAACGGTGGGCGGAAGAAGAGAGCTTAAGACTACAAGAGGAAATCCAACAACGCTCAATCAAACTAGGCATCTACAAAAGGGACCCGGAAGCCTACGAAGACGAAGAAGAACTACAGCAAGGCACAACAGAAGGCCGCGAACGCAGCAGCGAAAGCGTCCTCCGCACCCACCGCGAAGAATCCGAAGCCAAATGGGAGAAAGAACAAGCCGAGAAGCAAGCAAAAGCAGAACGCGACGAACTAGCAGCCCTGCACTCTCAACGCGGACCCCTAGAGCTCGCCGGCGGTGTCCAACCACCCGTAGCCCTCACCACGCTGGGCCCAGGAGGCATAACCATAGGCCAAGCACCGCGCTCCGCCTGGCTTGCGCCTGTCGAACGCCAACCCTGGGTGAAATACTACGAAGAGCAGGCCCAAATCATCAAGGAGAACGTCGTGCCTCACATCTCGCTCCTCGGACGCCTTGGCCCTTCTTTCCTGCTGGGTCTAGCAACTATAGCTTTCGCGCTCTTCCTGTCAAACAACTACACGCCTCCGCCTAAATCCGCAAGGTTATGGCCGGATACCCCGCCCGCGGTCGCTACTCTGACAGCCCTAACAGCCTTACTACTGGGCAGCTTCATAGCGAGCCGCATGCCGCCCTTCTGGAAATTCCTCTCAAAATACATGTCCATCGTCCCCGCATACCCCTACGCAGCAAGTATGTGGGGCTACACCCTCCGCCACGACACTTTTACCCATCTCGCCGTCAACCTCGCAACCCTCTGGTCTTTCGGCCTCACATTGCACGAAGATGTCGGGCGCGGCACCTTCTTCGCTATCCTGCTCTCCGCCGGCGTCGTGGGCGGTTTCGCCTCCCTGTCGTACCTTGTCGTCATGAAGCAATGGGCGAGCTATGCTTTCGGCTCTTCAGCCGCGGTTCTGGGGGTTGCGGCAGCGACTTGTACGTTGCATCCGAACGGGACATTGAAGGCTTTTGGGGCGGAGATTCCTTTCGCGGCGTGGTTGTTACTCGCGGGTTTCGGGGTTCTGGAGGTTGTGGCTATGGTGAGGGGGATGAGGACGGGGGTTGATCATCAAGGACATATCGGTGGTATGATCACTGGGATCGCTGCTGCGCTCTATCTACGACAAAAGGCAAAGGTCGAGAAGGACAGGCAGAGTTTGTTAGAGCCTGTGATGGAGCGAATGGACCAGGGAAAGGAAGTCATTGCAGACGCAGTGGAGAAGGTTGTGAGATAGTGGTAGGATATGTATAATACTGATGATACCCAGCAATGATCTCCGCTTGCACATGCGGCGTGCGTCCGTCCTTTCAGCGAGAATGTAACCTTAACAGGCCTTCTAAGCCCTTGGAAATAGTTTCCCGATACGAAACCCTGAAGATGCGTGCATGGAGTGTCGCCGGGATCACATGCAAATGCGAAGTTTAGTCGAATACCTTTGTAAGTACATAAGGAAATGGAACATCAAGGCTCTGCCAAGAAACGCCGCAATATCGACAAATTATACGACGAACAAGCCAGTATCTCGCAACCCTACGGACTAATTATGCGATGCCTTACCGTGGTGAGCCTGAGAAAACTTGTAGAGATTTGGTGAAAGGGGTGTCTTGCTCGCACTCCGGAGCTGAGGACATCTTTTTGCCTTGTTTACTCCTCACTCTTCACTCCTCGTGCACTATTTCCCAGTGATGACCTGTTAGATTCGATTATACGCAGCACATTTTTACGGGTCTTGTTTTACGCACGCATAGATCGGTATCTTTAGGCCGAAGGGGACTTTGGCCGCCACTGAGAATCCGATCAACCAGCGGTTCCGTGCCATACAGCAATCTCATACGGCAAGGAAAACAGGCACGGACGATCGTACTGCTCTGTCTTTCTCCTGAGCATATACCACGAGCAAGATTGCTCCCAACCCATGAGGCGTTCTGCTAGCCCGGAGAAGAACGCCTATCAAAACCACGGCTTTTCTCCTCAGCCTTTCAGACCTTGCACAAAAAGCCCCCTCATGCCCTTCAAGAACCCGCCGAGCTCTCTGCCCTCATTCAACCGCTCCTGCACCAACTCATCAACAGCATCCCGATCCAACTTCGGCTTCGTAGCCCCAACCTCATACTCCCTCCCACCCATATTCAACTCAAACCAACACTCCTTCTGGTCATCCCGCTCATCCAATCCCACAAAGACAAACCGCAAACAATCCTCCACCCCTGTCCCCTCGATCCTCAAACCCAAACAGTGCTCCCAGAATCGCAGCTCCGGGATGTTATGCCGGGCCTGCATGTCCAGGGATCGCTGGTAGGTGGACTGCGCTTCGCGGCGTTGTTTTATGGCTGCCTGGACTTCGGAGATGTCGGATTTGAGGGCGTCGCGGCGGGAGAGGTGGGATTCTTTTTGCGAGGTGAGGGTGCGGATGGCTGAGTGCATTTCGGCTGTCTCAGCGGCTTCTTTGGCGAGGGTTTGGGCGTGGGTGGTGGATTTGGTGGCGAGGTTATGGATGGAGTTTTGTTTGTGTTTTTGGTTCTCTACACATGCGCGTCAGCATCGTTCGTACCCTAAGAGCTCGCGCATACAGTGGTGGCATACCCTCCATCTCTGCGACATTCATCCTGAAGGCATTGCGCTCTTCCAACACTCTCTTCCTCCCGCGCTCGATGAAGTCATCGAAGCGCACGGTGAACTGCGCCATCCGCTCGCGCAAGTCATTGAAGCCGAAGTCGATGCTGGGGAGTGTGTCGGCCATGGATATCGCGTTCGCGCCGTACTGTGCTTGCGAGCCAGAGAGGGAGCCTGAGAAGCGCGAGGGCGTCATGAGCGCCGCCATTGTTGCTGATATCGTAAGATGCTCGCGATGAGATTAGTGGAGTATTTCACTGCGTCTCCCCTGTGTCCGTATTCAAAGAGTAAGTGATGCTGGCGAAGTGATGGTCTCGCGACAAGTTCGGAAAGCGCGAATTGATCAAAACAAACCTCGGCACGATCCGGTTGCCACGGGCGCGCCACGCTAGCTAAGCGACTGCAGATTTCCTGCAGACTTCGAGACTTCGACTTCGCGAACCACACGACGGAAAGAACGACCACTGGAAGACTCAAATATACAATCACACTTCATTCGAATCTACAAGTGAAGAGCCTTCTCACGTCTACCTCAACCAGGAGATTGCTGCCAGTATAGACATGTCTAGCCACGCCTCATCAGCCATATATCGAGAACGCCCTACAAAGCCGAATGGCTGATGATGCTGGCCCTGAGCTGCCGTATGGCCATCTTGGGAGAGCAGTATATGATCCGGACGACCAGACATGGAGCTTCGAGCGCGATGTCACTCGCGACTTCTCTTTAAAACCTGTGGGAGAGCCTAAAATCATTGCACAGCCTGCAGAAGATCGACCATCTCTGGCGCAACCCCGGAAACCCGAACCTCCACCTGGCCAAAGATATTTCAAGCAAATCCAAGATCTAGTGAAGCGGTATCCGGAGGTTCAGCCCGCATCAGACCTCATATCGCCGCTTCTGCGCGTCTCCGAGGCCGTCGAGTCCGCTACAGCGCGCCATGACCCGATCAAAGGCGACCTTCTCGCTATCGGCACCATCCCGTCTGAAGCCTCGCACCAGACGATCAAGATCGCAGTGTTCCCTACCGGGCCCACTGGAAGCGACTTGCGCCTCGTCCAGGTCCAGAATCAACGCTGTGGCTGGGACGACACCAGAGCTGCCTGGATTACGGTACCTACTATCCACGGCGAGGAAGCTATCTGGAGAGGCGAAGGTGCACCGATACAGCAGATATGCTTTGCGCATGCTATTGAGAAGACCGACGCATTTCTTGCTGTGCGCCTCCCAACGCGGACGCTCATCTTCCGGCCGATCATGCGGAAGGAGCCTGTTTCCGGCTCAAGTGCTTCCAGACTCGACTCGAACCTGGCGTTCGAGGTGCCTATTGCAAGGACAGGTGGTCTGTCGCATGCGGACGTGGCTTTCAATCCGTGGTTCACCAAGCAAGTTGGCATCGTCGATCAAGCCGGCCGCTGGAGCGTTTGGGAGGTAGAGGGACGATCGAAGACCCACGACACCCGAGGCCGACCGAGGCTCAAAGCTACGCGTATCTGCTCCGGCTCTGCCAATGAGCATGGCACAGATACTATCAAGGCTCTCGACGACGGCTGGGCGCGCATCACCTGGGTACACAACACTAGCACGGTGGCCATCTGTACGCGACGTCGGCTCGCTCTCCATACGGTCATGGAAGACGGCGTTAAGTCTGAAGAGGCTCTTGCTGTGATTTGCCTGAGTGATAGACCCGGCTGGCTGCTTGATGTGGCTCTAGTGCCTTCGCAACCGAGCCATCTTTGCGTGCTCACTTCCTCGCATCTCGCACTATATCATGTCGGCAGGGATGCGAAGTCAGCGAGACGCGTGATGAACATCAGACACTTCCGCAACCCGGAAGACATGACCTTGTCACTTGCTTGTTTCCGGCTAGGTGACGAGATATCGATCTTTGTGCGCTCGAAGCTGGACCGGGTAATGGCCACATACAGACTCCGCTTCGAAGTCGCCGGCGGCGTGGTCGTTGCTGATCCTTCGGTGTTCGCCTTGCCGAACAATTTCAGTGCAGAGAACATTGCTGGGTTGCATGTAGCGGGCGTGCCATTCGGTACAAGAACGGCGGAGCCGGAAGGCAGTCTTGCGCTTCGCTATCGAGACCGAGGTATCCGATTTGCTTCGCTCTCGACCCTTGGGAAGGACCTAGGACTCCAGCAGATGCTCTACCATGGCATGCCCTCTGGAACCGCCCGCAAAGTTCTGTCGCCAGCATGGGAACGCAAGCTCGGAACAAGCACTACCAAAGTCCGCAAGGAACATTTTGTGGTCGACGATGAGGAAGAGATTGAAGCGGACGAGCGTAGGTCACGACCGTCACGACCGGTCTCATTGTATGTGCAGCGGAGGAAGGCGCAAAGGAGCGACCGGAATGGTGTCGAATGGACGATCAGCTTCGAGCTTCTTGCTCAAGCCGTTCAAGGCACGTATCGTGAAGGCCAGGCGGTCGAGGACATTGCGGCAAATGCCAAGGGTGTCGTTCGATCGCAGAAGATGGAGGATGCTTTGCCCTGGCGCACCCTGCGAGAGTTGTCACAGGACGTACTGCGACCCGCCGACATTGAGGAAGCGTCCGTTGAGCTTGACGAGTTAGCGTTCGTGCTGGAGAGGCATGAGCATATGGTGGGCTTGTCGCAGGACGAGGAGGCAGAGGGGCAGACCAGCACACGTCTGACGATTGGCGATACAACCCAGATTATCGAAAGGGACTTGTCAAGCTTGTACAATGATATGGTACGAGATTGGATCACGCCGCTGCTTCCGAGCGTGCCTGGCAGAGTTCGCCTGGCGAAAGATCAGCTGGCGCGACATGCTGCGGCGGAAGTGGCGTTGGCGTCTCGCGTCATCAAGACAGAACCAGTCCAGCAACCGGCTCACACTGAGACACAGCCAAGCCAGCAGTCATGGCAATTGCCTATGCGAGGTGGACTTTCGCAAGAGACCTTGCCGTCTTCTTCTCTGCCGCTCCCGGGAAGCAGCCAGCTCGCGGCATCGCAACAATCAGTCTTGCCAACGCCCTCTCCATCAGCGACACCCTCCATCGTGACTGGCTCGAGCCATCCATCAACCTTCACCGCGGCAGAGGTCTCCCGTCTAGCTAGTCGCTACACCACTGCCTCCAAACCGCCCTCCGCTCTCCCGCGCTCCCTCAGTAACGTCGTCTCCCACTGGACTGTCGGCGCCGACCCAGAAACCTACGACTACCGCTCCACCTCCCGCCGCATAGCGCAACACGAAGTTGAAGAAGGCGACGAGCACATGACCGAAAAAGAACGCTTACGTATGCAGCGGAAAGCAGAACGGCATCTCCGTCGGCAGAGAAGAGAGGCAGAGGCGACTCAAGCGGCGCAGTTGGCGAGTAGTCAGGCGCCGATGATTAGTGTAAGTGCTAGTCAGCCACAGGCAAAGGTTGAGAGCCAGCCTGCTATGAGCTTTGGCTTGGGTGGTAGTGGAGTGGTGGGCAGTAGTCAGAGTCAAGGCTTGGGGACTATTGGGCCTGCTAGTCAGGTCGTGCCTGGACGGTTTGGTGGGAGGCCGCCGGCGAAGAAGAAGAGGAAAATGGGGTTCTGATTGTGTTGACAGAACGAACATCTCAATACTAAAAGTGCGTCGAATGCTATCAGTCTTTCCACCTCTCCGTCTGGTGCTACGGCAAGTCCGTGTCATTATTTTCATCGCCTGCCTCCGCATCAGACTCTTCGTCACTACGAAGTATCGAAAAGAAGTCAGCAGTAGCATCGTCCCACTCTGCAGACTCCCTTTCCACTTCATCCGCAGTGTAGCTGCCTGGCAAGATAGCCCGTGCCAACGGGATAGTCGCGCGAACCTGGTCGAACACCGCCACATCCGTGATCATCTTTGACAACCTCATGAGCGGCCCGTCTATCAGGTGTGGGTGAGGTGTAATAACAACTTCTTCTTTGACGTCGATAAACTCAGTAAGCCTATAAGCCCACCCGGGTGGTTGTTCTATGCACTTTCGCACCACTGTCGAGAGAATTTGAAGGTAGAGGAAGTGCTTCGCCGGCCGATTGTTGTTCACGAACTGCAAAGATCTGCCATCGAGGTCCAAGGTTCGTCCTGGTATCTTTGGATCCTCGATTACTAGGTCCTCGTCGAGGTAATGAACCTTGAAGTCGATACGATCGTTACTGACCAGACGCGGAACGATGACGAGCTGGCCCTTGTCGAGAGCCCGCTCGATAGGCTTATAAAGATAGAGGCCATTCTGGGGTAACCAGGCAGGATCGGGCAGATCATCGATCATCGTAGTTGAGTCTTTCGAAGACAGCAGGGCTTTGAACATGTTTGTAGGGAAGGAGTATGGCACGATGTGAGCCGCCACAAAAAGCCTCTTCGGTGCCCAGTCTTGAAGGACTGGACACCAAATCTCATCTCCAGTGCCGTTCAGACACCCATAGTACGAGATCAGATCCCTTCGAAACGAGTCTTGACCCTCACGGTGATTTCCTTGACCGGGCTTTGCGTAGTTGGCGCCTATGGCCTGAATGAGGAGCATACCTTCCTTTCTCCATATCGCAGACTCCCCGGTCAGACTTCGGGCATAGATGCTCAGATGAAGCAAGACTTGACGAACCAAGTTCTGGCAACGCTTCCTGGTTTCTTCCGTAAGAGGCGGTCCGTAGCGAAACAGAGACTGAGTGTCTATCCATACCCTCCGGGCTTGTCGGACGCGCGCCAACTCCAACTCGTTTCCTGTGGTGGGTGTCCGGTGCACCACGATACTGCTTGCAGTGTTGACTGTTGATGAAGATAGCGTTTCCCTCCACTGACGCATGGCAGCATATGTCTTCGGTTCTGGGTATGGACCACGATAAGTCTCAACATCTCCTATAACCATATGCAAACTGTAGAAACTGATGATGTCACAGATCTTGGTCTCTTTTGCATATTGCTCCGATTCGAACCTAAATGGGTCGAACACAGTCCTGGGCTGGCTAGAGAGGGCGTTTAGGGCGTCCAGCAGCGCTGGTTCAACATCTCGATACGCTGCTTGGCGAAGCTCTTGGGCCTCTGAGGAGAAAGGATCATATCTAGGGTCCTACAAACACCCTCGACATTAGCATCGATCGCGAAACCTAGAGCGGACTCCCATCTGACCATTTTATGATCCGGCTATGCCCCGTCGGACGTCCAGGTAAGGTCGTTGCGGGTCGCTGTGGTAACACCTAGGCCGGATACGGTATGTGTGGGCACGCAGAAATGAGCCAGATCAAAAGCAACTTGAAGAGTCTGATCAGGCTGAGGGGTAAGACCAGCCGTTGGTAGCCCCACATCAGGCCACCATCGCCACCACCATCACTACCACCAAGACGCAGTGCAGCCGCAAGTGGCTGACAAGCCACAAGCTCGCACGGTTTCTGGCAAATTGCGATGGGTGGTCCAGAGACTAGGAGATGCATTATACCTCAATCGTTGCGCTATCTAGACATCACCTGACACCATCAATTTATTACTAGAACTTCTGCGCAAACTTGTCCTTCAACTTATGGTATCGCCTCATGTCTCCAACTGAGCCCTTGATCTGTTCGCAAGCGAAGTGGAAGTCCTGTAGCTCAACTCTAGTCGCTTTCCTTGCGATGGCATGTTGACCGGCCTGTCTCAGCAGAGCTCCGAGATCTGCACCGCTATAGCCGTTACACTTCTCGGTCCTAGCCAGCTCGGTGATCTCCGCCAGGTCGTCAATGGGTTTACCGCGGAGTTGCGCCCTGAGGATCTCAACTCTTTCGTCTGGTCCCGGAAGATCGACAAACAGTGGTGTTTCGAGCCGGCCAGGACGTAACATAGCCTCATCGATTATGTCTGGCCTGTTAGTTGCCGCAATGACATATATTCCTTGTCGCTCACTCAGCCCATCTAGCTCAGTCAAAAGCGTATTTACCACCCTGGCGCTCGATTCCGAGCCCGTTCCATCTCGTTTAGGTGCAAGTGCGTCCAGCTCGTCAAAGAATATCACGCAGGGCACACTGGACCTCGCTCGAGCGAACAGTCGTCTGACATCAGCTTCTGACTCACCAACAAACTTGTTGAGCAGTTCCGGCCCTTTGACGGATATGAAGTTGGCTTTACTCTCCGCAGCAACAGCCTTCGCTAAGAGCGTCTTACCGCAACCTGGTGGACCCCAAAGTAGCACACCAGACGGAGCGGTGATGCCTACAGCTGCATAGAGCTCTGGCTGTTTGATTGGCTCGACGATGGCTGTTTCAAGCTTCTCGCGGACTTCCTTGAGAGCTCCAACGTCTTCCCATGATACATCTGGTATGGTCGCAAAGCCTTCTCGCTTCGACGATGGCGTAATATTAGGCAGGACGGCGACAAAAGCCTCCATGGTAATCTTGCGATCCTCGAACCCAGGTGGTACGGGTAGATCGATTCTCTGAGCTCGTGCGATCAGTTGCTTTGTCCGCAGCGCTGCAGGACTACCTGTGCCTCGGACGTCATCGTCGATATCCATCTCGCTACTCAGGTCTCGGGCTTGAGCTTTCAGGGCTTTGAATAATCGTCGCAGCTGCCAGGATCCAGCCTTGCCGACTAAATCGTGTAAATCTGAGCCTACGAAGCCGGCCGTCAGCTTCGCAAGCTTTCGAAAGTCAACGTCGGGAGCGATTGGAGCCTTTCGGCTCTGTGCACGTAGGATCTGCTCTCGAATGCTCTCATTTGGCACAGTGATGTTGATCTCGGTATCAAAACGCCCACCTCTCCTCAAAGCCGCATCGATTGCGTCTGGTCTATTGGTGGTCGCCAGTACAATGACCGGCTTACTTGCGTCTCGAGATAACTCGTCCATCGATACCAGTAATTGCGCCACGATGCGCTTCTCCATCTGGCTCTGGCTTGAGTCCCGCTTTGGTGCAATGGCGTCAATCTCATCCAGAAAGATGATGCACGGAGCGTTCTTCTTCGCCTCATCAAAGCGCTCTCTTATACTCCTTTCAGACTCTCCAGACATGCCAGAAACGATCGACGGGCCAAGCATTTCGACGAACGGAAGGCCCATGGCAGCAGCATATGCTCTCGAGATCATGGTTTTACCGCATCCTGGCGGCCCATGGAGGAGTATGCCCTTCGGTACAGGCACGCCCATGTCTTGGTAGAATTCTGGAAACATCAATGGCTGGACAAGGAGTTCGCTCATCTGATCCATTATATCATCGATACCACCAAGATCGTCGAGCGATACATCCGTAGGGGCTGCCACGTCCTGCTTGCTCGCTTTTTGACGTTTGGGGATGGGTTCTCCATTGGCCAGTCGTCGTTTGCTAGTCATATCTTCGCGGACTGGTTGAGGGCTCATCGTGGCGCTCGCCGCAGATTCGCGAGCTGGTCCAGCCGCAAGATTCGCTCTCAGCGATCGATTCATGACTTCAGTAGCTGAATCAGCCTCTCGTTGCTTTTGGCGCTCGATCTCTGCACCAGAATCCTCGCTCGACTCCTGATTATCGACACCGAGAAAATCAAGCACGCGCTCCAGAGATGCCTGTATGACCTTCTTAGGCTTGCGTTTCAGCGACGAGTTGGATCTCTGAATAGCCGTCCACAGGTCGTTGACATCAGCGGGTACCCCGTCGCTCAAAAATTTCTTGGTCGCCACGAGGAGGTCGTTGTCCAGGGCTCCTTGCAGACGCATGGTGATCATCCCTGAGACATGGACGTGCGGGCAAGCTGAGGACGTCCGCTTCGAGTGTTGATGAGTCCAACGGAGAGTTTGGAGATCTCGAAATTTTGACAGCGTTTCCAAAGCGCCGGGATCCTCGGCTGCAAGAGCCGAGAGGGTTCGGCCCGTGATCGTGCGAGCCACGTTCTCGGGATATGACGTGCGTTGAGCGCCGAGGCATCTCTCAAACAACAAACACCCGTTGCACCACTTCCAAGCAATTCAGTGCATTGCCGCAGTACTCTGGCGGTTCAATCAACATGGGGAACACTGGCAGCAAGAACCGCATATCAGCGCAAGATCGGTACGCTCTCTGCTACCACCGTGCCGCACGACCCTCGCTGAAACCCGATGCAGAGCTATCCTCGATATGAAGAATCAGCGCGATAAGCTGCACCAGTATCAGAAGCGCATAAAGACAATTACAGACCGCGAGACGGAGGTCGCACGGATATGTCTGCGGGAAGGGAACAAATCGAAGGCACTACTAGCGTTGAGGCGGAAGAAGTACCAAGAGTCGCTATTGGCGAAGACGGATCAGCAATTGGCACAACTGGAGATCTTGACTTCAGACGTGGAATTTGCGCTGGTACAGAAGGATGTGGTGTTCGGGCTACAGCAAGGTACTGCGGTGCTGAAAGAGATACATAAGGAGATGGGCGGGCTTGATAAGGTGGAGATGATTATGGGCGAGAGCCAGGAGGCGCAGGCGTATCAGGAAGTACGACATCGCACTCCAGAGCTTTCGGTCGTACGTATACTGACGTATGATACAGGAGATCAGCGAAATGCTCGGCAACAAGATGTCAAACCAGGACGAAGACGAAGTGGAGGACGAGCTCGAAGCTATGTCTCGCGAAGTCAATGGGCCGGTCAGCCTACCAAAAGCGCCTACAGGAGCTGTTGCGACAGATGAACAGTTGGACATGCCGGATGCGCCGAAGGAGACGCCTGCGCAGAGAGCGAAGCGACGACAGCAAGAGAGAACTGCGCCGAATGGTGCTCAGCCGATCGCGGCATGATGTGCTTCTGCTGCAAGATAAGGTGTGTTGTTGTTGCGATATTAGCGAAGGCGTTGGTGGTACGAATTATTTTTGCATATGCCGAAAGCATGGCAATGCTACAGATGGGTCTGCCCTACGAACGGGATCGGCTTATGGTCCCTCTCGCGGTCTTCAACTCATGTTCTGGCACTGGTCTTGTAGCCTGCGATCGCCTCCAATCTTCCCGTATCAGCCAGTAGCCACATTCGTTTCGTTTCCTGCCTGTCTCAAGGCACGTTCACAGTGTTTACTTGCAACGGTTGGCCGGGTTAGTGAAAGCTTGGTGAGTCGACCGACCTCAACCCCGAAACGTGGGAGATCCACAGTGGGGGCCACATCGAGGCTTGTCTTCAATGCGCCGTGCCCCTCCCATCCTTCATCTCACCTCCTCCTGCTCTCTTTCGGCGAACCGTAGGCGGCAGTGTTGGTACTGCTGTGCTGGCTCACGGTCAAGTGCATCTTGGGCGATGCGCGACTGTTCAAGCAGACTCCTATCTTTTATATTGAAGCGAGCGCCTGGTTACGCTAAGCTTCGAAAGAGCGGCAAGCCTGACGTTACTATGCAACGGCGGGCATAGAGTTCGGCTTTCTAACATACCGCATCCATAATAACAGCGGGCCCGAGTAAGGAACGTTTGCGGTGTGCGAGTCGCGCAGGCGTGACTTCCGACCTCCT
>JAKLLW010000598.1:0-28909 GCA_022814695.1 Neocatenulostroma microsporum
CTTCGGCGTCTGGGCCTTCTGCTTCGGCGCTGAAGCCTTCTTCTTCGTGACGGCGGGCTTCACCACATTGCCACCGTCAGCAAGGGTCTGCAGAGCCTCGCGGGGCAGCTTGAACGTTACCATCTTCTGCTCCGGCTGCTCGTACTCCGCAGTATCGCGCATCCTGTCCATGTCGGTCGGGTTCGCGATCATATCATCCTGCTCCTGGAGCGACATGCCATGCTCGTGCGCCATGTTGACAGCGTTAGTGGCAGAATTCTGAATGGCAATCTGTCTCTGTGTCATCGCCTGCTGCTGCAACGGCGTGGCGTGCATACCGGCCATTCTGGCAGCATTGGCAGCCATATGCTGCTGCCTCCTCGCAACATCCTCTTCAACGTCCCACTCCAAACCACGATGGAGCTGATCCAGATCCTGGCCTTGCCATGCAGCCGGCGCGAACTTCTGCAGCTCAGGCATGAGGTGCAATGCGTTACCGCGATAGAGAATGGCGTGAAAGTTGCGGTAGAGTCCCTCAATGTCAATCTTCTTTTCCTTGTACTCTTGGCAGGAGTCGGCGTACGCTTTGAGAGCTGGCGGACAATTCTGGAAGTGATTACAGAATTCGTGAACAAAACCGTGCATGGGGATAGTCGGCGCGTCGAATGTGTACTGGCTGTTGTCCGGCTGCGGTACTGGAGTGTTACGCAAGGTGCGAGTCGATGACGCCACGGCTTGCTGAGCATCTTGCGCTGGACGCAGGCTACGCGGGACGGCAGTATTGTCGTCGTGGTGAGGCGTCTGCACGCGCTGAGACCGTAGGACCTTGTCTTGTGGGATCTCGAGAGGAGTCTGGCCGTACTTCTGCATCGCACCTGGGACCGAGTGATCGGGGTCGCCGAAATTGTGCAGCATGTTGAACGCTCGGGCTGGGCTGTCGCGCATCTCGGGTTGCAGAGGATCCTTGCGCTGCTGGGGGTACAGAGACAACCCTTGCGCATATGTATCGACGCCATCGTGGGCGTGGGACGTGGCGTATTGGTTTTGCTGAGCTTGGCCATATCCGAACGTGAGACCCTTCTGCTGTTGGAACTCGTTTGGTGCAGGTGTGCTGCCGCGCATGGTGGGCGGAGCAGGCGAGGACGGCGGTGGCGTGTTGGTTTGACCATACCGAAGATGCTTCATAGCCATTGTGCTGTGAGGGTTGAAGTTCATGCCTTGCAGAGACATGGAGTTCGGCTGCTGGTATGAAGACGGTGTGAAAGCTTGCATAGACCCATAGTTCGTGTCCATGGTGGTACTCATCGGCCATTGGCCGTGATGACCATCAGCGTAGCCTGCCGGGCCACGGTTGCGGATGGGCTGCCCAGAGAAGGCGCCGAACTGCTGGAGATTGCCCATTGACATGTGCCCTTGCGTCTGCATGGAGAGCGCTGATGGCGAAGGCATCATACCCTGCAGCTGCTGCCGACGCAGAAGATCCTCCATGGTGAAGCGTTGGCCCATCATGTTGGACTGGCCGTTGAGCATGGCCCGCGACTGAGCCTGCTGAGAGTAGCGCGGGTGCTGCATCTGCTGGGATTGATGCATATTCGTAGCATAGGCCTCCCTGTCTGCTTCGAGCTTTGCTCTCTTTGCCTCAATCTCTGCCTCCTGCATGGCGAAGAGCTGGTCGGCCGCCTCCGCATCCGTCATAGTTGCGACACCGGCTGGCTCTGGTCCATCATCTCGCGCTTGAGCCTCCGTTTGAGCCTTCGACTGGGCCTTGGATTTGCGCGGAGCACGGCGCTTCTGCTGCTTCTTCCCGTCTTTGTCGGCTGGGACTTGACCGTGCTGCTCCTCAATCTTCTTCCTCTGCTCCTCACGGACCAGGTCACTCTGGCGGCCGACATCGTTCAAATTCGCAGAGGGTTTAGCCGCGAGTGGCCGATGCTGGCCGCTGGGCTGGTTGGTCAGGAAGTGACCCGGGGCAAGGTGCCTCGCCGCTGCGGTCAGCTGGGACGACTGGATGGATGGATGCTCTGACATGCTGCGAGCGGGTTCGAAGGGGGTAGTGTGCCGATGATCAGTGTGGCGCGATTGGGGCAGACGATGCGAGTGGAAGGTCTGCTCCGGCTGGCCGAAAGGCAGCTCCTCATCGAACACAGAGTGCTGCGCCATGTCGACCGCGGTCGTCTCTGGGCGGTGCGAGTCGGTCTCCTCGTGTGCTTGTGACTCTGGTAAGTGGAAGGTATTTCCTTGCGCGTCCTCAAACATGCGTTCTCCGTCGATCGGTCCGTTCCTACGTTCACAACGTCAGTTCACGTCCCAGAGTTCTGCGGACGTGGCACTTACTCGTCGTAGAGGAGCTCGAACTGTGGCTGGTGTGCCATTGTGGTGTTCGTGTTCGTGTGTCTCCTCTGAAGTTTGTTGTTGATGTTCGACAAAGGCTTGCGTAGCGATCGAAAGGTTTGCTTCGAGACAGGCAACAAGGAAGGTAGTTGCAGAGTTTTCTCCTTGCTCACGTCATCAAAGTCTTTCACTGATGCATGTGACGGCGGAACTTGCTCACCGGTGTCGCAGAGCAACCGGACGCTAGTACAAATCGAGGCCGACGACGATGTAAACGGTGGGGTGTTCTGGATGCGGAAGGAGCGCGCCTTTCACTGTCGAGCACTGTTGGAGTGTGCGGGCAGTCTTGAAGGGGTGCGAAGGGTAAGGCTTGATCGTGTCGAGTTCACGCCGTCCGCTCAACGTAGCTGTGCTTGCCTCTCTGCTGCTCTCTGCACCCTCTCTCCGCTGCTATCCCAAGCTTGATGAGCTTTTCCGTGTAACAGGTCGATTTACGCTAGTACGAAATGGGGAACTCGGACGATGTAGACAGTGGGGCCTCGTGAGTGCGGAAGGTGCGTGATTTTCATCATCGAGTGGTGTCGGAATGGGCTGGGTGTTGTCGTCAGACGAGCTTGAGGAACTTGACGAAGGGCGCATAATCTTCAGTTCCGTTCAATCGCAGCGTATGCAAGTGCATGTTCCAGTTCTCCTAATACCATCTCCGCCCCGTCTCCGCCACCCATCGCTCTCGAGCTTCACGAGGCTCGAGCGTGACCGACCACCTGCGGCTAGTATAGGACTCGAGTGGGGAGGACAGGGTACCACCTGAGTCTGATATCATCCGATACATGCAGCACTGCCCATCTTGACACATCCCACTGCCATCTCTGCCGCCAACGCACCCCGAGCATCACGAGGCTCGAGGGTGCGAGACCAATGGCAGTTAGTAGAACAACGAGGCCGACAGTGACGTATACAGCGGGTTGCGGAAGCGCTTGACCTGGTCGTCGAGCAGTACAGCGATGTCCGGACGTGGGGAGGAGTTCATGAAGATTGAGACACCACGGCGAGCTCAGACCATTCGACGGGCTTAGTAGCAATGCTTGCCCCTGTTCTTCCCAGTGCAATCTGCGCCACCAAACTACCTCGAGCTCCACGAGGCTCGATTGTAGAACAAAACCGTCGCAAGCACGAAACCTGGCCCGACGACAACACAGCCAGGTGAACGTTCTGGATGTGGAGGGAGCGTGACTTCATCGTCGAGCAGTACAGCAATGGCCGGATATTAGGGCGAGCGCATGGAGGCAAAGCAAGACACCACCCTGAGCACATAGCAATCGACGAACCCAGTACCAATGCTTGCCCCTGTTCTTCCCAGTGCCATCTCCGGATTCTCCGCCGCCATTCTACCTCGAGCTTCACGAGGTTCGAGTGTAGAGGGCCAACATGCGCTAGTACGGAATCAGGCCCGGCTGACGACCAGATAGCTAAGCCAGTGGGACGTTCTGGGTCTCGAAGGAGCGCGCTTCACATTCTCGAGCAGTACGAGAACGGCCATGCGCTGTCGTAACTGTGCGTCCGACGGAGAAGGGGGATTGTGTTACGCTCACACCATGCGTTGCTTCCAAGGGTGCTTGTCACCATCGTTTCCAAGCGTCCATCTCAGCCCCAGCGTATCCAACAGGCTTCACGAGGCCCAAATCTACGAGCGAGCGGGTCTTCAGATCGTTGGCCTGCCACCGAGGAAAGCCTTCCTACCCTGGCAATGATCATACAAATACACAGCCTCGGAAATACTCTTCCTTGTCCTCCAACCTTCCTTCTCAGCACCAAACAGCAGCAGATCCGCTGCATCACCTCCTCTAATCTCCAGACTAACATCCACCGCACTCTCTCCTCCCTTTTCACTCCTCTCCTCATCACCCCCACCCACCTTCCCACGACCCATCCCTATCGCCTCCCGCGCTCTCGTGCTCACGCACTCATAAAGCACTTCTGCGTCGCGCTTAGTGCCTGCTTGGTAGACACCAACCCCACTACAAGCCAGCGTCATCGGATCACAGCTCCCCTGCGGCGTAAACGCATTCCCAATATTATTCACCCCCACACAAGCATTCAACCCATACTCCTTAACCATCTCCATGACATCAAGCGTCCCTCTCACCTCAGGCCTCTTCTCCGTCCTCATCATGAACAGATCGCTCGTCGGGAGACCGACGAAAGAGATAGGTAGACCGCCGATCTCAGATTTGAGTTTCTGCCAGTCAGGGGATGAGAAGAGGGTGAGACGGGTACAGTGGCCCAATACGATGGTCTTGCCTGGGTTGGCGGAGCTCCAGTGGCGGGCATGGAGGGTGGAGAG
Organism: Neocatenulostroma microsporum; assembly: GCA_022814695.1. NCBI lineage: Eukaryota > Fungi > Ascomycota > Dothideomycetes > Mycosphaerellales > Teratosphaeriaceae > Neocatenulostroma > Neocatenulostroma microsporum. The sequence goes on from JAKLLW010000598.1 coordinate 4,655, forward strand.
AACGTGCCAGATTAGTGGTTCGAGGGAGGGTGAGAGGTTGTAGTCGAGATGGAAGTCTAGATGTTTTTTATGCTTGATCGCCAAATCAACCATCCAGTCGACGTTTTGCTGCTGTTTCTCTCGGGAGGCCTCGACGTAGGGCGTACTGCCTAGAGCGTCCACTCCCTCTGTTTGAGCGGCGGAGGTCATGAGATCGCGGATCACTCTTCCCTCTAGGTCGTTTGGGGAGGAAGAGAAGAGAGGGAGTTGAGCAAAGGCGCAGAGCTGGATTATACATTTTCCAGGCTCTGCTTCAGCTTTCTTCTTCAGTTCTAAACCGGCATCTAGACATTTTCTGCCGACCCCAGCGTCCAATTCGACAAAAGCACGCATATGTGTTACCCCGGCCTGGACACTCTCGTCCACTACCCTCTGGCCCCTCTCGATTAAGTCTTCGTGCTCGAATTGGGATTTGGCTTTCCCAGTCAACTCCATCGCTTCAGCGAAGTCTCCTCGTTCGATCTGGAGGTCTGAGTACCTTGGGTAAGAAAGCAGGAAGGCTTTGTCGAGATGGATGTGCGGGTGGCATAAGCTGGGGGCGAGAAGAGCGCCATGGCCGTCGATGTAGAGGTGGTTGTTGCGGTGGGCGAGGTGCTCGGAGATTATTGTATGGGGTTCGATCTTGGATATGCTGCCATTGTCGTCACTGAGAGTTCTGCCGGCGGAGGAGGTGGTGGTAGGGAAGGATAGATGGACGTCCCAGCGGCTTTGGGGTGGAGTGTTAGGGAGGCTGACGTTGAGGAGTCGCTGGCCGCCTTTTGCTGCATCGTTACTTGGGCCGGTTACGGAGTCTGATATCTCTTTGTCGCCTTCGGCTTGTATCTTTGCCATCTCGGCGTCTAGGTCTACGCCGTGCGTGCGGAGGAATTCTGCTGCCATGATCTCTTGGTGCTCGTTCCGATGTCTGACAAGGAGGTTTAGAGATACCAAGGGTCTTTCTGGGAGTGTATGTAAAGAGAAGACAGTATTGAGGAGGAAAGAGATGAATGAAGAGTTGCAGAGATGAGAAGAGTTGCGTTAGTTAGTCGCTAACGTTAAGTGGTAGCTTCGCCTTCCTCTTTCGGCTGGAGGAAGATGGAGTGAGTATTAGTTTCGAAATACTGCCCTGGAAAGCCCTTAATTATTGCGCACTGTGATACTGCGATACGAGAGAAAATGTGCAGATGAAGAAGAAGACATGCCCTGATGGAACATGTATCCCCCTGCCCGCAGTGGAAGAACGCAGGTACCTCAGAGTGCCCCTCACCTCGCTTGGACACCCTATGACTACCCCATCCCATGCAAGTCACGTCTCCCTGACTTCACGCGTCTGAGCTTGCTTCAACTTCCATCCATCAACCATTACGACTTTCATCTGTTGCGCTCGTTGTTGCAGCTTGAGGTGATAGCTCTCGGCTTGGCAAGCAAGCGATCGGCAGCACAGCGATGAATTACCGAAACTTCGCGCAAGCGAGCGCGCAGCAGCAGCGGAGCCCACATGCGACGTCGGCGAGACGAGGGCCTGGTAAGCAAGCACCATTCACCTCTACACACTCCCACACTCCTGCCTGATTGAGCACTTTGCGCTTGCCTTTGTCGCGATCATCGCACATCGTTACTGCCACTTCGCGCATCCCGTCGCACCCCAGCGCATGCCTACGAATCCCCACCCACACCGCAACGATGTCCTCAGCACACGCAGGCCACAAACGCAAAATCTCGTTCGCTGACCTCGAGCGAACCTTTCGCAACGCAGGCCCCATGGTCCCTCCTCCACCTCACTCCGCCCAACCTCCACCCATGAACGCCGCGCAAATCCAAGCCCAGCGCCTCGAGGAGCTGCGTCGCCAAGATGCGGCAAGGCGCGTGAGCAAGAAACCGACGGATCGCGATATCCCGGACGAGCTCAGCAATGTGATTGTAGGAGATGGAGTGGAGAGATATGGGAAGTTGCGGGATGTGGAGAGGAAGCTGGATGCGGTTATGATGCGGAAGAGGTTGGATATCAGCGATAATTTGCAGAGGCGGTATACAAGGCGGGAAGGGGTCATGAGGATTTGGGTGAGCAATACGGCCGAAGGGCAGCCGTGGCAGGTTATGGAAGAGGGTGATGGGGTAGGCCAAGAGCTGGACTTTGGGGAGAACAGTCAGGCTACGTACAGAGTCAAGATTGAGGGCAGGTTATTGGACGAGCCGAGTGACGAGAAGTCAGCGGACGAGGAGAAAGAGGCTGGTGGAAAGGGCAAGGAGAAGGAGAGTGAGGTTGAGAAGAAGGAGTCTGAGCAGCCTTCGAGGAAGCCGGCGCAAAGACCGCGCTTTAGCCATTTCTTCAAGAGGATCACCATCGACTTCTCCCGCAATCCCGCCCTACAGCCAGATGGTTACAGTGCGATTGAATGGCAGAAACCGCAGCCGGGACCGACGAACCCGAGTTACAACCCGAACGGCAGCGAGGTCAGCTTCGACACACTGGAGTTCGAACGCAAGAGCGATGAAAACATCAACGTCACTATCAACTTACAGAGAGACGAGAAGAATGAGCGCTTCAAACTGAGCCCGCTGTTAGCAGAGATCCTGGATACCGAAGAAGAGGATCGGGCAGGTGCTGTACAGGGCGTATGGGAGTACTGCAGAGCGATGGGCTTGCAAGAGGATGAGGACAAGAGGAGTGTTGTTTGCGATGAGCCGCTGCGGAGAGTAAGTAGCTCCTACCACTTCCACTCAAGCGCTTTACTGACTCATGCGACAGCTCTTCGGCCAAGACAAAATCTACTTCCCCTACGTCCCGGACCTCCTACACCCCCACCTCCAACCCCTGCCACCAATACAACTCCACTACACCATCCGTGTCGACAAATCCTACATCAAAGGCGAGAACAATAACCAACCCTCCGCCCCCACCGTCTACGATCTCCGCGTCCCCCTCCCCAACCCCCTCTCCAGCCAACTCACCCGCTTCCACACCTCCAAATCCCACCTCGAAACTCTCAAAACCATCGTCCGCACCGATGACGACCAGGCCCTGTTGGTCCAAAAGTTACATCAAACGAACGCGAAGAGGAAGTTCTACGATAATCTTGCGAAGGATCCGACGAATTTCGTTAAGCGATGGATTTCTTCTCAGCAACGGGATTTGGAAGTCGTGCTAGCGGAGGCTTCTAGAGGTGGTGGGCTCGGGGGCGAAGAAGCCGGGCAAGGGGAGGAATGGAGGAAAGGTGGGATGGAAGGGGTTTGGGGTACTCAGTTGGCGCAGGAGAGTGTGGGGTTGTTTCTTGCTAGGGGTGGGAAACACTAGAGGGGTTCTCCTTACTGCCCTCCGCCTCGCCCTTGTCCTGAGTATCTGCACGCTGTAGGGGAGGGTTCTGATGGTCCCCCTTCTGCTGATTCCGGAATTTCCGTCGCTGCTCCCTCTGATCTTGATGGTGATGGCGATGACGATGACGATGGCGATGACGATGACGACAAAAGGAAGGGGAGGAAGAGGAGGAAGAAGAGGAAGGTGTATAAAGAGGATTACGGCGACATCGCCAATCCAGCGGCGAGACGGGCGGTACAGAATCGTGAGGCTCAGCGGCGTTGGCGGGAGAGGAAGGAGGATGAAGGGTTCAGGAGGGACTCGAAGGGGAATTGGGTGAAGTAGAAATCTGTGAGAGGGATGGAGGAAAGGAAGATAGATGTTCTTTGGGGGATGTTGATTGGGATTAGCGCGGCGCTTTGTTTTTTGGCTGGGGATGGGGTGGGTGTGCTAGGTAGTGGATATGGTACTGCTTTTGTTTGCCTTATTTTGAAGCACACGTTCTCGTTCTGGCTTGCTGGTGCGGTGGGTGGTTCGTCTGCGTATTGCCCACACCAACCGTTCTATTGGCCCCTAACTGCCTGCTGATATCGATGGACTGACGCAAGCTGCGAGCTTGAAATGGTGATTTTCAAGCCTTTCCTGCATGTCCTTGTTCGCCAGCCGTGTATGTGTACTGTGTCTCCTACAGTACACTCACGCACTTCCTCGTCAGCGAGAATTTCCAGGCCTTCTTTCGACTTCGTGAACTTGTCCATGATGCGGACGAACGATAGGTAATCTGGACTATTTTCGAGCCCAGCGAGTCCGGTATATTTGCCGATAAGGCCATTCTGAAGACACGGAAGCGGCGGACAGCGGACATGCTGTCAGCGGCTCACACGGGTCACTGGACGATGCTTGTATAGATACTGCTGAGGTCCGAATAGGTCACGTTGTGAAGAGGCAATTTCCAGAACCCAAGGTATTTATCCCTTCGCAACCTTTGGGCCTTTCAACCACGGGAACCGGGAACCAGGAACCGGGAACCTGCTTTGTTCTTGACAGTTTCACCCTTTCTGGCCTCAAGACTCGCAGCAAGACTGAACATCGCTGCTTCCTGTCGCCCCTTGGCGGCACCGGACGTCACCTACCTTCTTGTCAGCTGGTCTTGCGTTGCGGGTCCGGTGCCCGGTGCCCGCATCGTCCAAGTTTCCTTTCACTTCAAGAACGATAGGATCTGTCCTTCAAGTCCGAGGGGCAGCCTCGTTCCGGCTTGGGGTACCGCGATAAGTTCTTCGTGCAGTCGTATGCGCCAGTATAGTGCCCGGTCAGTGTCACAAGCAAGGGCTTCTTTGATCATTTCTTCAAACCAGTCCCGTCAACGTTCTTGATCTCCTTGCCGCTCGGACTCGGGTCAATGTCCTTCATACATTGTTAGAATGAGCACTTGGCATAGCACGCTGGCTGTCCTCGGCGAGGCCGGCCAAGCTCGAATATATCGGAGTCTACCGTCCTCGATGGTTCTGCGCAGCGCTGGAGCAGCTGTATCGGTCGGCGGGCGCTTAGCGCTTTGCTGCCACGGAGTCGCTTAGGGGTGCTCACGTATACTCTACCGAGCCCTCCGAGCAGGCTTGCAGCAAGTACGCAGTGGCGTAGGCCGGCTCGGAGGTCAGAAACGAGTTGTGATGAAGGGGTTCCAACCTGGCAATGTCCTCTGTCAGCGGCTCGAGGCGTTTACTCATGAAGCCGTTAGCTGTTGAAACCTCATTCTTGCGCGAATGCTGCCTGATGGTGTTGGAAATCATCAGCTAGATATGTCCCAAAGTTCAAGGCCCCAAATGCTGCTGTATCGGCCTCCAGACCGCTACCGAGAAATTGTAATTGAGAGATATGCTGGGCAGGAGGCATGTCTGCAGAGGTCTAAGGTAGTGATTCTATTGCCATGGCAGCTTCGTCGACCCGCGATAGTCCTGTCTGCTCGACGTCTTGAGCGGTAAGGCAGTGGCACCATCTGCCTCGCTTGTCACCCTTTTGTCAGAAGGCACGCAATCACATGCATAAAGTCTACCAACTGTGGCTGAACCTTCGAAGCACGGTCATGGTTCGTCAGAACGAGTTAGAGCAGAGTTTCTCAGTGCTCAAGTCTGTCGTTACGGACCTATGGACAGCAAGATCGCAAGGTGTAGATACGTATCTTGTACTAGCCGTGAAGTGGAGCTAGTATTGTAGTGAACAGCCAACGGCAGGCCGTTACGCGTTTGTGGCGTTGTGGCTGAAAGCATGGGCCCGGTGACGACGAAACGTTAAATCAAGAATCTTGCACACTTCCAAACAAATGTTTGCAGTTTCTTGATACCTTCGCCAGACATCACCTCACAAACTGCGACTTCTCGACACCTCGTAAGCAATTCGTGAGCAGAAAGAACCAGCTACTCCAGTCACACCTCCCCTGAAAACGACCAGTCCAGAGCAAGTACCTCCTTATCAGCAAGCACGCGACCACCTTCCACAAAATGGCGGAAACATCGCAGCAGTACCCGGACCTCAACCCCTCGGCCCAAAGCAGCAATGGCAGCAGCGGCACTGGCAGCTCGGTGCAGAACGCAAAGGACACAGTGGTAAACAGTAAGGTACGTCACACATTGCATGCACGGCATCCCGATTCCTGCCCCGAGAGTGGGCGCCTACAGGCAAGAGCTGTTGGTGAACACCTGGCACACAAACAACGCATACGTCTTCACTGCGGTGCACAAGCCACATCATCATCTTCGAGAGCACTCTTTTCTGTTCGCTTGCTACTTGAACTTGTTTCGCTGACAACACCAACCAACAGTATCAGCAGTCCCTCACGCAGCATCACAAACGAGCAATCACCTAACATAACTCTCCCTCACAGCCGCCTCAAACGCAGTCAACTCCATCCAGAACTCTCAGACCATGCAGAACCTCCAGAACGGCCCAATGGCCGACAAGGCCCGCCAAGAGTCAACTCAGGTTAAGAACGAGTTCAGCAACCTCGCCAACTCCCGCCAGACACCCGACACCACCACGGCCACCGGCCAGCCCCTCACACACTACCACTCGGCACTCTACGAGCTTCTTAGCTGGAAGAACCCGCGTGCAACCGGCATCACCTACGCGGCCACCGTGCTGCTCATCTTCGCTTGCCGCTACCTCCCAATCGCCCGCTACGCTCTCCGCTTGACATGGATCACCCTCGGCTGCACCGCACTTGCCGAGATCGCCGGTAAGATGGTGCTGGACCAGGGCGTCGTCAGCAAGATTCGGCCGAAGAAGTACTACACTATTCCTCGCGAGAAGCTGGAGAGCTACCTCGAGGACGTGCAGCAGCTCATCAACTTCTTCGTCATCGAGATCCAGCGTATCGTCTTCGCCGAGAATGTCTTGGTCACTGTTGGTGTACGTACAAGCCCGCCATCCTCCTTCTGCCGGCAACGAACTCATACTGACCTTTGTGACATGCAGGCCTTCTTCACAGCCCTCATGACCTACTTCCTCATCAAAGTCACACCCTTCTGGGGCCTGACCTTCCTCTTCACCACCCTCGCCTACTTCGCCCCGCTAGTCTACATCAGCAACCGCGAGCTCATCGACTCCCACCTCGAGAACGCCGGCAACATGATCAACCAGCAGACCCAGCAAGTCCGCGACATGGCTTCCCAGCATACTAGCAAGGCGATGGAGATGGGCTCTGCTACCATCAAAGACTACTCTTCCAAGGCCTCGGAGATGATGGGGCAGGCGAAGAACAAGGCGGTGGAGAAGGGCGTTGTGAGCCCCGAGACCGCGGACAAGACTGAGGAGAGCCTCAAGAGTGCCCCAGCACCGCCGACGGAGGAGCCGAGCGCGCCGGTTGAGGCACAGGCTGAGTCGTCGCAGGCTGAGCCAATCACTAAGAGTGAGGGGGATATCTTGGCTGCGCAGTAGAGCAACGCGCCCGAGACTGAGGACCCGGTGGAGACGGTGGAGGATACAGAGGACGATGACAACGTCCACGGTTGACGACCACGACGACTATGGAGTGCTCTTTGTGGATGGAGTGGCAGCACAGCATAACAACCTGACATGACTTCGATGCAGGAGTGAATGCGGTGGGAGATCTGGGTGGGAGACCTGTGTATCATCACCTTTCTTCCCTACTAATACCTTGGTGTTTGCAACCTGGTAGCAAAAGAATGACTTGAGCGATGCAAGCGAGCGTGGAGCGATGGGTGTTTTTGAGATGATAGTACCCGAGGCGATTTTAGAGTAGCATGAGCGTACCTGTTGAGCACTTGAGGCATCGTTTGCCTTTCTCTTTGTCTTGTCCATGTCGTTATCGATGATGCTCGTGGTGAGCCCGTCGACTGATCTGGACCGGTACTCGTGGTTGCCATTATTGGAGGAAGTCGTCGCTCTGGTGCAGATGGTGATGATCGGGAGTGAGAGGAATAGACGAGCAGGAAGAAAAGTTGAAGTGGGTGAGGGATAAAGCATGAAGACGAGCTTGTAAGATTGTTTGTGTACTCACTCGTTGAGGACGTCGCGCAAGCGAAGGCCATGGATCTGAAGGGTTAGGGACCTGAGCGGATTTGGAAGGCACTGCCACGTGATGCAGCCCCCATCATAATGAGCTCAGGAAGAAAGAGCATGCACGTGATCTCGCACAATGCGTGTGCGTTCATTGCCAATGTCGCTCAGATGAAGGCTTGCAAGATGAAGAAACAGCAACACACGAGTTGATGCGGAAGGCACTGCCACGTGATGCAGCCTCCTTGCATGTGATCACTACACTCGCATTTCTGTCACTCCACGATGCTGGCAACTACGCGATCAAAGCATGTACCTTTCTGCTGGCAAGACGCACGATCTCCTCCTCGGCCGTTCGCCTTCGCTCAAACACACCGCAACACGCTTGCTCAAGTTCACCGCCGACCCCAATCCCATCGGCCGCACTTCGGCCACTCCAAAATTTACCTACATAAACAATCCCCGAAACGAATCCAAACATCAATCCGCCCATCGACTAGCGATTCAAGCTTGACAGCCCATGACCCGAACTCGTGAAGATTCTGCAGGAGGAGCGTTTCTCAAACCTAGCGAGCCTAGCAGTCAGCGATTGAGTGCGATGACCCGGAAGATGTGGCAAATGAAAACGCCCAAGTGCAAGTTTTCGATAGGCGTTATTTCCCAATCGGAGTAGGCTCTGACGCGAATCTTTTTGCTGGACTTCTGATTGAGATTCAGATCGGGGATGTTTTGCTTGATCTGTGATGAGTTGGGAGATGAAGATCAACCTCACGCCTCCCCCGAGAGCTCAGGGTTCGAGTGACTGCCGTTGCTCAACGTTCGATCTGGCTCCTTGGGCTGATCGACGGACGACTCGCGATTCGATGGGAGGCCATGGCAACGTTGTTGCTTCTCACTTTAGGAGGCAGGAGAATCACTGTGAGCCTGTGATTCAATCGGGTTGTTGAAACCTTCAGTCTGCATTGGTGAAACAAAAAGTCGAGCTTCCTGATCAGCATGGGCAACGAAAGAGAACATCTCATATTGCCTGCGCTTCCTCGTGTACACACCGGAGAAGCATGTCATGCCAGGCCCGATAGCTACGGCCCAGGCACGTGGAGTCCGGAGCCAGGTCAGGATATTTGAGAAGCTCTACCAAGGTCTGCTCTCCAGTAAGAGCTCGATGGAGGAAGAACATACCGAGATCTGTAGGTAGCGGAGATCAAGATCACATACATCGTAGCTGGTCCGCTGCAGATTGCAGTGCAAGTACCTAAGGTATACAATACTAACAGAGCGGCAGATCATCAGGCTGAGTTAGCTGAACGGGTATCCCAGGTGAACACAGCTTGGAGCTGCGCAACGAGCATTCAGATGGGTGGGAGAGACAGAAGTCCTTGGTTCCGAGACTCTCATGCCCATCGCAACGCATCTCACCGTAGAACACCAGAGCTGCGTACCTTGACAGCAGCCAGGCAGACATCGTGTGTTGGCAAGGCTGCGAGCCGATAAAGCATGATTGCTAGCGAATGCTTGAAGAGGGCAACATGACGGGTCGAGGGCGATCGAGTTCTGCTTCTAGATGGAGCTTTGCGGCTCTGCCTTGAGCTCTTGCTTTAGCTCATGCGCACTTCGCAACCGTGATGTAACGTTCTCCGAACACGAGCGAGCTATCTGGAATTCCAGCTATCACAGATCCGTTCCACTGATGGTGTTACGTTGCGGGAGATGCTAGATTCCAGACCGACATCTGGACCCGTCGGCATGATTTTCATACAGCAAACCATCTGGACATCAGGTCCGCATACACGAAGATCCAATCTGCAGAAAGACCGTACTTTTTAGCGGCACAGCTCTTGGATGTACGTCGTGGAAGGATGTATGCACGTCGAAGCCTTGCCAGAAGCTCTCCCGAAATTTCAGATTCAGCTTGCAAAGCTGGTTGGAAACGGCCGCAAGAGGCCGCAGGTGGCTGCATGAGGCATCCATCATCCATCAGACGATCAATGTGATCAGCTTAGTCTTCTGGTACCAAGGTAGTCTTGCCCACTGCTCGAAAGGGCTTGTCTGTTCGGAGGTAAGTGTTTCAGAACGTTACACAGACTACCAATGCGTCTTTAACAATGTTTACACTTCGGCTCCTTGCGTGACTCTCAATCTCCAATGTCGTTCTTGGCATCATCCCTCGATACCACAACGCTTCTATCTCTGGCCTCATCGTCACAGACACAATCACTGCCCATGGCGGTGGCAGCCTTCCGAGTACCGGCCCCGGACTAGCCTACGCATCTGCTTGCAACGCTGCAAAGCAGAGATGGATGGACATCGGCGGCTCGACTTTCGTCTCGTCGACAGCCTTCCGAACCACAAGTTACAGCGTAACCATACTCTACACAACATACTTCACAACCTCCACTACTCTCTATGGCAACAGCACGCCTTACACACGCTGCGATGGCTTCGAGCGCATACAGGGGCGCACAGCGATCTTCAGTCGACCCGAAGAGATCACGCGGACATTGTCACAGACCTCCTTCATGACCAGCACTGCGGTCTCCGCCAAGGTCTCCGCCCCTAGCTGCGTGATACAGAGCACTGCATGTGCTCTTCTCAAGAGCTCTTACTACTCCGCTGCAAGTGCGGAAGCCTCGTACCGCTCGTCGCACAAGGCCGGCATCACGTCACCTCCACCACCAGCTGAGGCGTGGCCTCCGGTCTGCGATAAGCCCTTCATCCCGAATACCACGGAATAGCCGGCGATCCAGTATGTGCTGATAATGTTGCATCTATCTCACTGTTGTGTTGGCCTGTCATCAGGCTGTCTGGCAATCTTTGCAACGGAAGCGCTAGCACTATGACTCTCGGCCCTACCATATCTGGCAAAGCAAACACTTTCGTCACTTGGAATAACACCTTGACAAGTCCAACCGTATATATGGCGTTCGACGGCATATGGCACCTATCCTTGCCATACCACCAGAGTTCAGCACGCTGAGTCCAAGCATAGACGTTTTTCGACCCACCGAAGGCATTGACTACTGGAGTCGAGATCTTACCGATCACACCGCAGTCTTCTTTTGGGCACATCGTGGTCGGCACCAACACTCTGACGTACGGGTAGACAACAAATCTCCCAGGTGTCGGCGTGGTGTCAGCTGGCTCGTACGCGCTTGTCGCTCCCGAGACTAGCATACACTACACTGCGATTACCGAAGCCTCCGAGAACGTACAGAGTGGCCCTACTACCCTGAAAAATTCGCAGGAGCAGACAGCCGTCACGATCGGCGGCCAGGTACTGGTTGCGAGCAAGACATCGAACGACGTGGTACTGTACGACGGGCAGGCTACATTGACGGTATCGGCCGACGGCGCAGCAGCCACTGTTGGCACGATACCAATCAGTGTAGCATCTGATGGAGAGCTCGTTGCCTTGTCCAGGACGGTGATCTCTTCGGTCACAAGCGCACCGACGACACCCTTTGTGCTCACTGTTGGCGGGCACACTGATACCGCAAACACCGCCACACACTTCGCTCTTGAGCCAGAACAGACACTGACGCCTGGTGGCGTAGTAATAGTGGGCGGTACCACCATATCGCTGGACTCCGCAGCTTCGTATGCCGTCGTAGATGGCGTTACGCAGACCCCGAGCCTATCTACAAATGCTTCTAGCACTATATCGAATGGCTCAGCGGACTCGGATCCGACACATGGAGGAGGCGGCGGAGTCACAGCTGCAACTTTCGCTTCGCATACTGGAGGTATGGCCCCCGTCAGACCCGGTGCCGGTTGGGTAGTTACTTGTGGATTGCTATGTGTGAGCTTCGCGTGGGAAGATCTGAGTGCTGAGCTCTACTCAGCTCTTATTCGCAGTTAAGTGTAGGTGAAATGAGGACGTGCGATCGCAGTGGCACTTCCGCAGCACCATATGAGCGCAGGCATAAGACACTATCGCTCCCACATCCAAGGGTTGATGCAGGATGTGTTCCTGTCATCATTCCATCTTTTCTTCAGCTTACGGCACCTCCGACGAATCTGCCCTTAGGCGAGTGCAGAGTTATGCTACTCGAAAGGATAGTGGCGTGAAGGGATGTATACACAGTCCCCACGGGACCGTTCGCCTCGAGTGATAAGTACTCGAGGAGGCGGAGGAGGAGGGTCTTCCCGAGGTTGCAGAGGAACCAGATGGGAGCTATAGTAAGCTCCGAAGGAGAGAGGTTCGGAGACTGCGGGATAGAGAAAGGTTTCGAAGAGAAGTACTGTAGTGTCGGCTCCGCGAGTAGCAGGGCGCTCGCTATCGGCGCTACGATACTACTGCCAATTCCAGCGGCCATAACAGCAGGGAGCATTGCTATAATGTTGTCTCTTTTTGTCCTGATATGGAGTAGTATACTTGTAAGCTGTATTCAGCACCTTTGTAAGACTGAGGCAGAGTTATACTCCTAGGCTTATAGGTCCTACGACGTCGTCCTAGTTCGGCTCATACAGCTTCTAGATCCTCGCGTGCCGTGTATAACTTCCTGCCCGCTAGTGCAGCGCTAAGTGTCGACGCACTGCCAGCCTGTATTGGCACCGGCTTAGGGCATTGAGTCCAACGCGGACAGTAACTGGCTTGGAAGATGTTCCTGGCGCTACTGGTAGGCGATAGTCCACTGCCGCAGATCGTGGCAACACATGTATCCCACCGCTGAAGCTCGTGGTTGGGCACACGCATTGTACCTCTGGCGCGGCTATGATCGCATACGCTCGAAGACTGGCGATCGAACGACGGTTTGACCACTCGCTCTCTTCAGTGAGAATGGCAGCTGATGATCTTGACACTGTCAAGACTAGCTACATCAGGCTTTTCGGTCTTTACTGCATTTACTTCGAAGCATGTTTCAGCCTGCGAAGCTTTTGAAAAGCTTCTGTAGCGCTCTCTAGCATGTCATCGAGATACACATGCTCGGAGATTGACCATCGCCGCCGGGCATCACGAAACAGGTTCCCGCTCCAGAGCGTGCTCAAGAAGCTCACGTATCGCCCGCTGTGGTGGATTCGTCGCCGCTCAAGCTCAGAGATGTATTGTTCTCTGCATGCTTGACGAGGTATGCTCCGCCCTACACAGCCGTTCAAAGAGCTCACGTATGGCGCTCTGCGGTTTTCCCGTCGGCGAAGGTTTCATGAGATAGACACTTCCTATGCATGCACCACGAAGCATATCTCAATATGCGAGATAGCTCAGGAAGCTCACGCGTCGTCCGCTGTGGTACTTCCGTCGTCCACAATTCCGTGGGATCTACAACTCCTAGGATGCATCACGAGGCATCTCCCAGTCTGCGATTGAGCTCACGAGGCTCACCTATCGCCCGCTGTGCCGCTTTCGCCGCCCAAGATGATGCGGGATTCGCTGCTCTCTGTATGCATCACGAGGCATATCTCCCAGTCTATGAACCGGCTCATGGAGCTCACGTATCGATCGTCGTGGTACTGTCGCCATTGCAAAGTCGTGAGACAGTAGTCCTCTGCATGCATCACAAGGCATGTCAGAATCCGGTGGAGCTGGTAGGTTTCGTGGGCCATAGGTATGTGGATATTCGCATCTCCGCAGTATCATTTGGTTTTCAAGCTCACAGCTCGACTACCCTGCTCTTATGCTCGCTCGCTCGTCTCATGCTGGCCTCATATTAATCTGCAGCCATCCCCGTCCTACTCAGCATCCTTCAGGTCCCCGCCGTCCTGTCCAGCAGCTCCAGCCTTCTCCTCATCTGGGCGATAAGCCGCTTTCACACACTCCACGATGATCTCCAGCTCCGCGTACGTAAACCTCTCATCCCACATATCAATCATCGGCTGCAGCTGCTCCACAGTCGTCGGCGCGTTATTCATCATCATCAACATCTCCGTCTCGGTCAGCTCCTTGACCTGCTCATCCTTCTCCAGCTGCTTGTTCAGCTCCTCCTTGCCCAAGTTCTGCCCAGCAAGCATATCTCCGTGCGGAATCATGATCTTCTCCGTCATCATCTCCTGGAACTTTGTCATAGCACCGATTGCGCCGAAGTCGTCTGGGTTGGAGTACGCGGTCGGGCTCTTTGCGTATGGGTAGTGAGGCTGGGCGAGTTCGCTCTCGTGCTTCTTCAAAGAGTTGAGGAAGTTCTGGGGGCGCTGGGCGGGCTTGAGGCCCTGCTTCTTGTCCTCGGCGTCCTCCTCAGCGTGCTGCTCGCGCTTCTTCTTCAGCCAATTGAGCATGTCGACATTCGAGATGTCCTCGGTACCGGTATCGATGACCCTCATGATGGCGGTATTGTTCTCTGTGATGTTGTGTGATGTGTGTGGACTGGAGTGGACTGCGTGCGCGTGTTGCAGGTTGTAATGTTTGGAAAGTGATCTGAGTCGCGGGGGAAATATTTGGAGGGGTAGATCGAAAGCGCGCTAATGCAGGTACAGCGGGGAGTCCCGCCGCTGGCTGATGCCTGAGGCCAGCACATCCGTCACCTGCAGCCTTGCGTGCCTTCGGCTGCCGAGGCCTTCCCGTATAGGCAAGTCCGTAGATCGGCCAAACTCCGAGTGATCAACTGCAGATCAATCTCTCCGTCATCTTCCACTCTTCCGTATTTTCTAGCAAGTGCTGGTACATCGCCGTGGACACGCTGCAAAGTTACCTTCAATCGAACGTCCAAAAGCGTCGCCAGGAAGTCGAGTCCAATCCACCGGCCGAGTCCCACCTCACGTCATCTCGAAGGCGGCGGCGAGCTTCAGCCGACGTCTACCCAGCCTACAACCACTCTACTGGTCGTACGCACACCCTCTCCATCTCTAGTACTCGACCCAACCTCTTCTCCCAAATCTCAAACCACAACCCGCGATCATGGCCATGGCTTCATCCCCACCCAACCGCGGCATGAGCAGCGGCTCACCAGGCGGCACTTCTTCAGCAGCGATATTGCTGGGCAGACAATTCAAGCAAATGCAGACAGACAAAGACATCCCGGGCATAAGTTGCGGGTTGGTGGGGAATAGTGTGTTTGAGTGGGAGATCATGCTTATGCTTGATGAGGAGCAGGATAGTTTGTACGGAGGTGAGTTGACAACAACCTAGGCCCTGGACTACGAGGGTGGAGAATGAAGGCAGTCTGGGATATGAGGCTTGAGGTATGCTAACAGATATGTGGTGGTATAGGAGGTTGTTTCCGCGCCCGCCTCACCTTTCCCCCAACCTACCCACACATGCCGCCCACCCTCAAATTCTCGACACCTCTCTTCCACCCAAATATCTACACGGACGGCACTGTCTGCATTTCCATCCTTCACCCGCCGGAAGACGACAAATACGGCTACGAGTCCGCTTCTGAGAGATGGTCACCGGTACAGACTCCCGAGACGATTCTGCTGAGTGTGATTAGCATGCTGGGGAGCCCTAATGATGAGAGTCCGGCGAACATCGAGGCCGGGAAGCTGTGGAGGGAGGATAGGAAGGAGTTCCGGCGGAGGGTGAGGAGGTGTGTTAGGGATAGTCAGGAGAGTGGGTGGGATTAGGGAGGTTGGTGGAAGGGCATGGGGTATTGGCATAGCGAAGGTGTTCGCAAAGTTGCAGGATCTAAGAAAGAACGACTAATGAAACGAACTGCTACAAGCCATGGTCTTGGCATCCAACCGTGTTTCTTCTCTTGAAGAGCGAGGAGCTTAACATGCTGCGTTAACCTACGCTGATCTGCTCACGTCTTTGCTGACGTGGAATAGCTCCCAATATCAGCTAAACGAAACGCTTTATCCGTCACGCTACTCTCAGCGAGTACAATGTTTGCCAGTAGACCACTCGAGGAGCAACTTTCTTCCGGATCACCCGTCTCAGACGCGTCGTCGTTATGGAACGGCGTTGCACATACGATTGGTCGTGGTGATCTCGACTTTCGTAAAGTACCGAAGCCATCCCGACAAGGCCTGGGCCCCTTCCGTATATCAGGAGAGCTGCATGATCCATCTCGCTCGCTTCGCAGTCACAGACGGCCATGAAGATGGGCTTGGCCGGCTCGATTTCCAGTGTCACAGACTGACTGATAAACATTCGCATCCAAATTGCACGACCACAGCTTTTCGGAAAGATGAGTAGGGTCTCTAGAATGCCGGCGTTGGAATTCAGCCGCCGACTGTTGAGCAGGACAGAAGATGGCTTGCGGACTACCTGCTTCCCTGAAAATCGCATTGCCGAAATCAATAGCACTGCCGAAGAGCAGAGGCTACCCGTGTCTCCTCTGAAGAACCATGCAGAGATGGCACGCAAGACTGTCCGAGACCCGCGCACTACCACTCTCTCCCATCGATCTCCGCAAGTCCTCTAGGGTCAGCCACATCATTGCTCTCGCAGCACCGCTTCTGCCCTGTCACCATCTCGCATCTCGCATCATCGCGACATGCCGTACCGGGCCACCTCCTTCGCCTCCTCTAGATCGGGTTCACGACCTTCTCCCAATCCTTCGCATTCTGTTCACCAGCCTGGCTCTTCTTCTTCCTCACAACCTCGAAGTACTTCCTAAACGCTTCCGGATTGATCTTAGCCACCACATCCTCCGCTTTCAGCTTTGGGTTCTTCGCTTTGCGAGTAGAGAAGTTGTAGAGGTCGTCGGGGAGCACCGAGTTGCAGAATAAGAGTACCGCCGTCAGATGTCTGGAACGTCACGAGTCAGCTTACGTCTCAGAGAATGGGAAGACCTTCCACTACTTCGCAGAACGTACTCTTGCTCCAGGTCCTTCCCATCAGTCCTCCACACCATCGAGCTCCCGCTCGTAATCTTGAGGAAGGCGGATTTGGAGTATTTGCCGAAGTTCTCGCTTTCCGGATCCACCACCACGCCGAGGTTGAGGGTGACAGGGTTCTTGCATGGCTGGGCGGGCTCGAAGCCTGTCAGGCTTGGTCCGTAATCAACCATGTGCGACATCGCCAGTGGGAAGCCGAGGAGTGTGGTCAGTGGGCTCGTTTTGATGCCTGGGTGTTGCTTCTGGAGGTCGGCGGTACGGATGGTCATGCCGCCTAGGACGAATTTGCCGGAGGGTTGGGGGATGACTTGGACGGCTAGTTGGTAGCCTGGGGAAGACATGGTAGATGGAGGGTGGGTGGCGTAGAGTAGAAGGAGCGAAGTGGTTTAGGTGGGTGGTGTGGTTGCAGGCGGTTGTGCTTGTTTGGTCGAAAGTGGAGAGTGGTGTTGGAAGCGCGATGGAGCAAAGAAGGATGCAGGAGAAGAAGTGGCGGAGCTGAAGAGCTTTTGTACTGCGGAGCGGAAGTGCTTTGAGCATTCATTTCGTGGAACGACTGCAGTCTCCGCAACATTCACAACATTGGACAGGGGCACATTCACGCACCGAATAGGCCGTAACATGTCTAGTTGGCCCGTGGGCGGTGAGCCGGAATTCTTTTTTTCCCTGATAATTTGTGGCAGGCAGCTTTGTGCCAAAGCGGAGAATGCTAACGGTTCATGCAACATCTACATTGACGCAACCAACGATAGCGTCAGCAGCTATTTCTTGGTCTACTAAGCCCACGCTCACGGATTGATCGCCAGGCACCACATGGCTTGTCAAAAGTCTTCTCGCACCTTTTGCCGTCTGCCTCATGGCTTACACCGGACATTCCACGCTCGCCCAGTCCTCCGCATTATCGCCTCCCTCCGCCACCCGCACCTTCTTCAGTTCCTCGAAGAACGCTTTGAGCGACACCTTATCGACCTTCTTCAGCACTTCCTCCGCCTTTAACCCAGCGCCAGCCCGGTTCTTCACGGCAAACTGGTGCAGATCCCCCAACTCGGTCTTGACCCACAAGATCAATGCCTCCGCCTGCAGTTGGTCGATACCCTTCCCGTCGGACCTGTAAAGTATCGAGCACCCCGTCGTCACCTCCAGCAACACCGAGGGATCGTACTTGCCGAAGTTTGGGCTTGTCGGATCGACGACGACACCGAGGAGAGGGGTACAGGCGTTCTTGAAGTTGTTTTCTACTACCTCTCCCTCACGGGAGTCAAGTACAGGTAGAGTGCAGAGGGGAAGACCGAGCAGGTTGGCGGGTGGGATGGGTTTGCCTAGCTGGGCGCCGCCTGAGAGGATACCGGAGGTTTCGGAGGCGACGGTGTGCATCATGACTTTGTCGGTGTTGTTGAGAGGGATGACTTTGACGGTCCATTGGTAGCCGGGCTTGGGGTGGGCTGACATTTTGGTCGTAGATGTGGTGGTCGGATTGCTGAGGTGGTGTTGGTTGATCTGCTGTTCGGGGCCAGGGGTTGGAAGTCGTCGCTCTGGCGAAAGTAGTTGACGCCGTTGTTCGAAAAGGTCGCCATTCACATGCATCGGGTTGCCCGGAGTGACCGCGACTAGTGTATTCACTTTGAGCCAAAGTTCAGCTAGCGCGGGAAGACCCTGCAAGAGTGCGGTTCTGCATCACGCTCAAGAGCACCCAAATTAATAGAGGGTGCTGCTACCCACACGCCACTCATCTAAACCCGCGCTGGAAACCTCCCGTTTACCGACACAACAATCGCGGATCTGGAAGTCGCAGCTATATCGACCTTTCGCAAACGACAGCAGTGATGACTTCCCAACCCGATCTCACCGGCATCATCATCAAGCCAAAACCTTGTGCTTCCGGCAGCGAGTTGGTCGGCTACGACATCTTCGAAGTCGAGCTCCCGCAAGACGTCTTCGACCGGACAGACAGCGTCAAGGTCTGGCGTGACCTTCCACTCCCGCACGCTCTTGGGATACTTCTTCGATGCCTCCACATGTCTGACATGCCCGGAGAACATCTGGCAGCATATAACAATCACTTGCTGAGGAACTTGAGTATCGAGTATGTTCTATTGAGGTGGTGCGCCTGAAGATTCCCGACCCAGCGTGATGTCACTTGCGGAAACGTGCCTTCCCGCTGCACCGACGCTTATAACCTCCACGTGCGTTGCAAAGCTGGAACATGAGACCACTGGATTGCATCATCGCAAACGGCGCACTTCGAAATCGTGACGGACGTTCACCTTTCAGCGCACGCATCAGTAAAACCGCCATCGGATTGCTTCCTATAATGGACACTGTTTGAACCTTGAGCAACCACGGATCATCCGCCTTCCTAGCTTGCCCCAACACCGAAATCATGCCTCTCCAAGGCGTCAAGGTCACTCCGCTTCCAAGAAGTGGAGAGAACCTGGAACAAGCGTACCACAGCCACCTCGACGTACCGATCCCGCCCAGTATCTTCAACCAGCAAGGCTGGGTCAACCTGCCCCTCCCGCGAGCGCTGGGCATTCCGCTTCGCGGCATCTGTGTCGGAGACGAAGACGACCACCCCGACATGAATCTCGTGCCGATCCAGCTCGCTCGCAATGTCGACCCAAAGGACGAGAGGTTCGGCTGCATTGAGCTTACGGAGGATGTGCATGGCAGCGTCTTGCTGTGCAGGAGCGACAAGGTGGACTTCAGTGCGGAACAAATGGCGGCGCTGGTTGCTTACCAGATCGATCACTTGAGAGATTTTAATATGGTGCGCGAGACGGTGGAGAAAGGGGAGGATGTGGACTTTGAGGGCATCGCGCAGAGAATGCTCACTCCCAAGGCGTATGCCAATGAAGGCTATAAGCGGGAGAAGGCAAAGACGGATGAGAGCTGGAAGTCTATGAAGTGTCCGGTGGTGTTTGGGGCCGATGTTTGCGGTGCTTGCGGGAGTGAGGAGGCTAAGGAAGGTTCATCTCTGATGCAGTGCTCGAAGTGCAAGGGGCAGAAGTACTGTAGCCGGGAGTGCCAGGCGCAGGACTGGAAGAGGCACAAGAGGACTTGTATCGCACGGAAGTAGAGGGTGGAGACCATTGGACTTTCAACAGGTACTTAAGATGTCTTCCCAGCAGCGCGGAGAAGGTAGCTGCGGACACAAAGGGGCGTGAAGCAGTACGAAGGCGTCTTGAGTCCTTGAGAAGGCCGCATTGCATCGCACCTTTAGGCCCGGGGCAGGTCGCCAGATATCGTGACCTCAACGTGCTATCAAGTTGACAGCGTATTGATTCGTGACGAGCCCGTCACGCAATAAGATCTATGACCGATTTTGAAGTTGACGGTATCGAGGAGTGACAGGATCTTGGTATACGACCAATTCTTGTCTTTTGTTCGCGACAAAGCGCGTTACGGCGGTCAGAGTGACAGGATTTCGTCACGCGACAAAATCTCGTCACAACGCTATCAAGCTGCTGTCAAAATGCCCTTAGCGTGCCGAAAGCAGCGTAGTACGAGCTAAAATCAAAAGAAGAAGCGACTCTATATCTAGAAGAGCGACTTACTATCGAGATATAGTGACACTAGACTACAACAAGCAGTGTACGTGGGTCTACAGAATTTACGAAGTGAGATGTGAGAAGAGTTGGAACGATTGATTTTACGAGTAGACTACTACGCTAAACTACATCCGTGTGTTTCTTCGAAATCCAATATACAGCTCTAGCCGCTTCTGCCGAAGCTACCCCGCATTAAAGACAGCCGCTCGACATATATCAAAGTTTAGTCACACCTTTTGTCTGTCACACTCTCGTCAAGGTGACAGCGCTGTCACATACCGAAGGCGAATACAAGACCAATTTGCGACACGCTTTCGTCGAGAGATCGTAACACCATCATTTTGTTCGAAGATTTTGAGACAGCAAAAGGACGAGACGGAATACACTGCCCTCATTGCGACCGGGTACCCGCCGAGCGCCTTAAGGCAGGGCTGCTACATGAGTCTTAAACGTGGCGGCCGTTCGAATGCAAAAGATTCCGTGTTTTGAGACAGCAGCTAGCGCCCATACTGGCCGAGCGAATGAGAGCTTAGTCTGGAGGGGAGCTTTTTCTCCCCATCACTGCTTTCAAGACCACCATACAACTCCTTATGAAGGCATGAAAGCTCGGCAGCCCCTATCATCGAAGTCTTTCAATACTATCAACATGTCATTAAGTGCTATACTCTCGCACAAATATCCGCAGCCGCCCATAATGCACGCCTTATCGCTCGCTCGCACGCTCAAACCACGGAGCGCACACTGACTCCCATGCTACTTGAATGGCCCCTGAGAATCACGAGAATGGCGTCCTGACGGAGTTCAAACATCCCTTCCGAAGCCTCCTGGGTACTGCTTCAAAACAAGCCAAACCTCTTCTTCCTCGGCGCAGCCCCAGCACCATCCATACTGCTAGCTGGGTATCCCTCGTTCTTCGTTGCCGCTGCATTGCGTCTCTTTTCCCTATGAGCAGCGCAACAAGTAAAGAACACGATGATCATGCCGAAGAAGAGCGTGACGAAGCTCGCCAGCAACAACCAGATACCGGAGCCGAAGTAAGCGTGGCTGCCGGACTTGTCACGATTGACGTGATGCTTGATGATGCCGAAGACGCTGAAGTCCACCGCCAGACTCACGAGGACGAGGATCCAGGTAATTCCAGCGATGAAGGCGCCTGCCAAGCTACCGACGACGCCGGATCCGAGGGAGACGAGGAAGGCGATGAAAGCCAGCCCTGTGACGATTGGGTGTAGCACCATGACGCGGGTGAGGCTGTCGCTTGTGCCGGCCGCAATCTCAGAGAAGGGCGTGTGGTCGATGCGCGCCATGATGTCTGCTGGGTCGTAGCCGATGTGGCGCTTGGTGCAGTAGTCTTGCTGTGTGGTCATCGGAGGGACATCGAGGATGCAGTAGCCGAAGGTGCCGAAGGAGACTGAGGAACGGCGGATCTGCGTTTGGTTGCGGAGAGTGACGCGGAGGAGTCCGACATCGTTGAGGATTGGTGCGGAGATTGTTGTGAAGAGGAGGAGGATTGAGCTGATGAAGAGGAGGGCTACTCCGATCCTGGATGGTATGCGGTCAGTATGCTTTTCGTTGTCTTTTTGCACTCCTCAACTATCGTTGACCCACCAGTGTGTTCGCCGAGAAACGCTCGTCAACGCCATGTCTACTCGCTTTCCGACTAGGTATGCAGCACGCTTGGAACTTGCTCGTCGCTTTCGTTGTTGTTCAGAAATCGCAGTCGCAAGATGCTGGTAGGATTGCTGTCAAGTTGCTGTTATCACAGGAAGACGGTGAAGAAAAGCAGGTTTATGGGGCGGTATCACATGGTCTCACAAGTGACGTGGGCAGGAAACAACAATGGCGCAGCTTGTAACAGAGGCTGTTGCTATCCGCATTCCATGCGGCAACTGCCAAATGGGCACGATCGTGCAACATGTGGCAAGTGCATTCCGAGCAGCTGGAAAGCGAATCAACGACGACAAAGCGACGCCAAGCCTCGCAACCTCAGGTCGAGATCTCACTCACATGTAACTCAAGGAGGATGGGCATACAGCAAATACTCCTCAACATAAGCCGCTGCCGAGCTCGCCATTTGTATCAAACTTCCTGGCCTTTGCCTGCCCAAGAGACCATCCCAGACTCAATGCTCGTCATGTCACCCACCGCCGCCCGGCATATCTCTTAGGAGTTCCCCATACCTCGAGACACCATGCGCCCGCCTAAGACGCAACGGAAATGCATCTCAAAGCCTCCTCTTCAGAATCTTTGTCGCAATGCCGCTCGGCGTTGGTAGCTTCATCACCGCGAGCCGTCTTCTAAACACATGCCGGCATACGCTTCCACAAGACTCCACGCCAATGCTCGAACACATGATCCTCCCGCATGCCCCATCACAGGCGCCTCCCGCTCACTGCTCCATGCATGGACGTTATCTCCTGGCTCTAACTCGTGCACCAGCTTGCCCTCGTGATCGATGGAGTACGCCCACGGCAAAGAGTTGTATGCTCCGCATTCACCTCCGCCCGCGTCCTGGCTGCTGAAGTCCAGAACACCGAATGGCTGGTATCTGGCTCCGTGTCCGGGAAAGACTCCCGTCGGGAATAGTTCGCCATCGATCCATTCGTATGCGGCGGTCTCGAGAGGGTTCCAGTTGTTGTTGTATGGGTACCATGTCTCTGGTCCTTGGTTCAGGATGTAACTCAGATCCATTGTGTTGGCCGTGCTGGACATGGTGAACGATTGCGTCCGCGGTTAGGTGGGAACCTGAGATCTCGCCTAGAGGGCGAAGGTGTGAAAGGCTGCAAGCTGTATAGCGCCCGTGATGGCTTGCATTCGGTGGAAGCAGCGAAGAGGAGCGGAAAGAGAGAGGATATAGGATCCTAGCGCTTCGCTGTAATGGACCACTTCTGTGTGACTCAGTGAGCCCCTCAGCAGCAGCGTTTGCTTGTGAATAGCATGCTACCGAATAACGTCCAAGGCCACGCGGCGACCCAGAACATGAGGTCGACGAGAGGATGCGAGCATATGATCTATCGGGGTGCGCACAGTGCATGTCAACGATTCGGTGCTCTCCGTGCTAGAAATGACACGGGAACGATGAGTAAACATCTGCGAGGGCCTTCGACAGGGCAAATTACCGCTTTCTGCATCTCACACTCGCAGATCTTTCCACGAACAGGCAGATTACCAGTCCTCGGCCGACGCTCGTCTCGTTCACATACTCCCTTCTGTGGGGTACGCATTGCGCAATGCAGGAGCTCCAGCGGATACAGGGAGAAGGCGGCAAACCCTCTTGCCCAACCTCTTGATCTCTTGGTGCCGGTCGCTGCTTGTCAGATGGTGTTCACTGCAAGCGCTTCCTGCTACAATAGTTCATGGACCCAAGCAGTATATAAGAGAAGGCAGACGAGCACTGGTGAAAGGACATTCCATTGGTATGAGTGCTCGTCATTCGTGGGTGACTAACTAACAGCTACATGCTACCTATCGCTTCCACCAACATACGCCTTAGCGCACTAAAAGATCAAAACGCCCCTCAATGAACAGTGCTGTTGTGGCCTCTACATTCCCCTTGCCGCCGCCGCCGCCGCCGCCGCCACTAATACATGGATTTGTCGTCGAAATGCATCATGTATAATACATGTATTGCAAATCATTCTGCAAATCATTCTGGGGCCATGCTGGGAATGTGCTAGGGTACGCTGAAGAAGCTCTTCCGGTGACATTGAACAGGTTGTTTCGCCCGTAGTCACTACCATCAAGGTAGTATCGTGGAAAGAAATGCTGCCTGCTGCCCAATATGCCAAAGTCACCACCGTGAGGAGCGTCCCAGTGACCTCGCCAGTCATCGTCGTACGGGTTGTCCCACCCGGAGCGGGGGATCTGGGGGCCAGCGAGCCCGCCGCCAGTATAGCCGCCGCCAGAATACCCTCCCCATCGGGCGTGCTCTGGATCAAAACTTCGATCCGACGGTGCGTTCCACAAGGCTGCTTCTCCGGGATATTCGTATCCAGTATTATACATCTCCCAAGGAGCGGGCACACTATGGAGCCCATTGGCAGTAACGTTATCGAAGTCCATGACACCGAAGGTGCCCCAGGGGTATTGGTTGAACTGGGCCATTACAGTTGGCGCAAGTGGTTGTTGATCGGTATTTTGCTGCTTGCTGATGCACTTCTTTGTGCTTGTTGT
>JAKLLW010000599.1:0-28901 GCA_022814695.1 Neocatenulostroma microsporum
AATCGCCAAGGTTCCTGCGTCTCCAGGTCGTGGAGATTGCTGCACCACGAGGATCATCATGCACGCAAGCGATCACCATAAAACAATATACTTGCTGTACACGCCTATAACGAAAGTAGTAGGCAGTAGTCGGCGGCATTCCTAACATTCGCAACAGCCGCTCGAGAGTGGTATACCGCAGCGTCACCGCAATCTCCAGAACCCCAGACGGCGCGAACTCACGGAGTCACGGCACAAATGGCACAACTGCCCGAAATGGCAATAATTAGCAGCACGACTTAGAAGAGGCGCGTTGTCTGCCCCTCGCCGTGTCACGTTGGTGTTATTGAGCGACAGCCTTGTAGCCGTTCTCGTGCTCACATGTGGAGAGCAGATGGTTGGAGCTTGAGGTGCTTCCCGTTCAACTCGGACCCCTCAGCCTTGTAGCCAGGAGCCTACGCCTCGCAGTACGACTGTACCTACTCGTGCTTGTGCGTGTTCCCAGCGTGCTTCCCGTTAGAGCCAGCGCCACTAAAGGTACTGCATGCCGCCGCGCGCTGCGTTCTCTCATGGCCAGGTTAAGAGCTCAACAAGGCTCTTGACGTCTGGCGACGGGGTAGAACCTCTGAGAAGATGCGCGCACGGGTGGCTCGCTGTGCTACTCAGCCTGGGAAGACAAGATATCATGGCTGATGGTCGATTGTCCTGCCGTGCCACTCATGGCTGGCCTCGCGCTCGCACATGGCTGCCATTGTGCGGCTGCCGCAAGCCTGTTCGCATCACGATGCACTACCACACCTCGCAGAATGCTAGTCCCTGCGCAAGATCCCAGCTACGTGAGCAAAGAATCGCTAACCGGAGTGAGGTAGAGAATTGTGACGTGCGAAGCGTGTACTGTTCCATTTAGCCTATCTACAGCACTTGTCAAACCTTGCTTACTTCCGTTGCTGTCCTGCAGATGCATACGGAGTCGCTGACCGTCAATTGGGTCCTCGAAGCGGCTATGTGCTGCTGGAGGGTGCCCAAGATGCCGCTGTACATGGGCGTCCTTGATCGTAGCTTGCCGAGCTTTTGAACGCCGTTGCTGTTACTTTTGCCTGTTCCATAGCCGTCTTCTCACGCTCATCTCGCACCAAGCTTCTCCAAGGCCCTCGACCCTTGTTCCTCCCACTCCTGCTTGCTCACCCACATGTTCTCCTTATCCGCCATGATATTCGCCAGCACCGCACCACCCAAGAACACCATATGCCTTCTCCTCGGCGGGTCTTCTATCCTGACCTTGAACTTGTTCAACCGCTCCGGATCCCCTTTTAGCACCTTTGTCAGCCACAACTGCTTGATCTCTTTCTCCATCCTTGACGGCAGTCCAGGGTACATAGATGATCCACCAGAAAGAACGATCGCGCGGTAGAGGGAGGAGCGGATATCGACGTCGGCGGCTTGGATGGTGTTGAAGAGGAACTCGGCGATACCGGGTTGCTCTACGTCGACGAGGTGAGGTTGGAAGAGGCATTCGGGTGCTTCGAAACGTTCGCTTCCTACTCTTATTACTCTGCCGTCTGGGAGTGTGTAGCTCTCTACCAGCACTGTCGTCTCTTCGGATAACCGCTGGTCGAGTGAGAGGTCGTAGGAGACATAGCAGAGCTTCTCCTTGATCGCGCGCACAGTCTCAAAGTCCGCTGTTCGGTTCAATGCGTATCCGCGTCGGAGAAGGAGGGAGATGAGGTTTCGTGTCACATCCCGACCTGCGACGTCCAGTCTTCGAGTAAGATGGTTCAACACCGTACTCTCGTAAACCGGAACAATATGCGTAACACCATCTCCCGAATCCACCACCACCCCGGAACTCAAACCTTGCGCATACAACGCCAGCACAGCCTGAATAGCCACATACACCCCACCAAAGTTATACCTCTCAAACATGACCTCACACATATGTTCCCGGTTCTTAAGCGGGTTCATCGGCGGTTCTGTGAGTAAGATCTTGCGGCCGGTGGGATCTATTTGCATCTTCTCGAAGAAAGTGTAGTCCCAAAGTTGTTGCATGTCGTCCCAGCGTTTCACTATGCCGTTCTCCATAGGATACGTTATTTGGAGCATAGAGCGGGCAGTGGCGGCTTCATCACCGCACATGATGTCCTTGAGCTTGATGTCGCCGGTTACTTGCTCTTCGGTTCGGAGGATGGGGCGGCCGACTATGGAGGGGTACTGGTGGTCTGGGAAGTTCTGAGGGAGGGTAGTGGGTTAGCTGGTGTATGGGCGATGGTAGTATGATAGGGCGACTCACTTGGCCAGCATATCCGGCTTTGAGGAAACCGGTGCCTCCATCGAGGACTAGACATGGCGCATCAGCATTGATTCCAGGTATGGTGGTACTCGTTGCTCGTACCAATTGGTGCTTCGGCCATGCTGCCCATCTTTCGCTGTGTCACCGGACTGAGTAGACTGCAATCTTCCAAAGCTCCTGAGACTTAGGGAAGGAGCACGCAGCTAATTGAATGTTCACAGGCGGTCGCTTTCCACGATGGGAGCACCTCAGTGTGGGGTGTGTCGTCGTCAGTGAGCAGCCTCACCTCAGGCAGCCAGATCTTGTGCGGGCTATTCCGCTTAGTCAGAATTGATTGAGACTGATCAAAATTGATTGAGATCATTTGAGATTGATTGAAATTGATCTGGATTAATTGACCAGTGGCCAATCGATGTTAGCACGTGACTCCCAAGATTGCGGAGGAACGGAGATGCGCACAGACCAGCGACAGCGAGCATAAGTATTTCCATTCTTGCGAGTTGGTCAAGTATCCAAGTGTGAGTTCAACAATCCTACCCATACGTTTCTATCACTCATACTGACTTGCAATAGGCACGGGCATTACGCATATCAGTGAGGATTCGTCCGAGATTGCGTTTTTGCTAGGTATGTACCCTCCTTCACCTCCCTCACTTCCAACTGCTTCAGAGGCTAACTGGCCGAAAGTTGAAAACTATCAACGTATGTACACCACCAGCCCCTGAGCTGCCGGCGACCTGAACTGACACCATCTCCAGTGACTGCTCTTGTTGGTCTTCGGATCGGCAAGGAATTTTTGAACACCAACACACCTTTTCATCAGTCCTTCGAGCCGGTAGCTGGCACGAGGTTGGAGAAGAGCAAGCAAGCAGAGTCGCGTACCGAATGGTCAAGGAGCCAGGGCGCCCCGCCCCGAGGATTGGACACCATGACCGCGAGCAAGCGACGGCGGCATCAGCGCGCATGCTTGCCAAAGCCCTGCGGTGAATGGCAAAGATCTACCACGCGTAAGAGCACGAGACTACGCGGCGAAGGGAGTGGAAGGCATACAGAGGTACCAGATACCTTACATACCAGCAAAATGGAATGCTGTCCAAGACGGCACGAACAGCCTTTCGGAGACACGCAAGCACGGCGCATAAGAGCTGCCTATCGACCTCACTTGATGCACACACGTGTTCTTTCGAAGCCCATACGCGCAGCTCCACCGTCCATGAGACCGTGGACGTAGCAATGGCCGAGCGCTCGCTAACTCAACCTAACTTCGACAAGCTTCCAGCTGCAGCACACCGGCTGATGATGAATATCTGATCGCCTAAAATAACGCGCTCCGGATACTTCCCTATGTAGCCCGCGTCGGTCACGAAAACTTTCCGCTTCACACAGACTGCGAAGAAGAGCGCATGGCGCTACCGGCGACAGTCCACGAGAAAGCCGTGTCGACCTTGGATACAAGAGGTAGGTAGGTACAATATACTATATAAGGTCGCACCGTAAGGCCTTCTCTACCGCCTCACCAAGAGCGCATCTCATACGCGGCCATTTCATCTCATACGATACGCACTCGCAGGCTAGGTAACGCCTTATCAACCGCCTCGCCATACATGATCCCGTGCACATAGCAATGGCCCAGAGCTACGTACGTGGGCTCTTCATCCGCGCTCTTCACCTTACGAAGTACTACCGGCGCAGGACAGTCGCCCAGAACAAACACATCATCTCCCGCCTCAACAGCTCTTGGACAGACTCCGATATACCCATTCGAGGTCTTGAACAGTCTACGATCAAGCACGGCAATGATGTGCGAGGACATGGCGTCATTGAGTCCGATGATGGCGTCCTCGCCATACTCCTGTATCGTGAGCAGCGCTTCTTCGAGAAAGCTCTGAAGACGTTCGACATCTCCCGGTGCGAGCTGCCTCGGTCTTTCGTTCTCGTGGAAGCGATCGGCGAACATGGTCCGCCAGAAGGCTTCACCCAGGTCGCTTCCGGCGACGTAGCTGTTACCGGCGGTAAAGTCGAGATCTAGCATCTCTTTCCAGCCTTGCAGTGTCAGAAGCTGATCGGTGAAGCACAGATTGAGCTCGTAAGCTGGACCAACGGATGTGATGGTGTCGAAGAGGAGACTGTCGACTTCGAGCACGGAAGATGTGTCGACTGATGCATTGCCAAGGAAGCCTTTGGCTGCGGAGTACGAATATGACCATACGAAGCGAGCAATGGTGTATACCGCTGGAGTGCTGGCGCGCACTGTCCAATCTGGTACCCAGGACGGCAGGCCTTCAAGCTGCTGTTGCAGATTCAAGCATACTGGTACCAGCCAGCCTTGCGTACGAACAACATCGGCTGCAAAGCGGGAGTATATGGTCTGCAGGCTAAGAGAGTAGTCCGGTATCACCGGCGTCGGTCTCTTCCCGCTCTGCAGACCAAGTAAGCCGTACAGCTTGTCTCGTGGATCCGTTGTGCTCTTCCAGCTGAACTGCAACAGAGGTTCGATGAGGTGCTGGCCTTCTTCAAGCTTCCTACGAGCCGTTGCCAGGTCGATGATCCGGCATGCCATACGGTAGATGTGCTCCGAGTCGTCCCCTGGCAAGCCATACACGCATTCAGTACAGCAGGTCCGCATATGCTTGCCAAGGTTGACCCACGCCTTCGTGACTGTGTCCCAAGACATGCGATGAGCTCCCAGTATCAGCGTGGCACGGCGAGCAAGCACGATCTCCTGGACTGTCCATGCTCGGCCGAACCAGGCAACATCGAACCATGCTCTCAGCGCCCCCAATATGCTAGGCCAAGCATGGCCGTCATTCCCTAGATCGCTCAGAGTCGATGGACATACGCGTGCTTTGCAGAAAGACTGTACAGGCACATCGTGGAAGTGTGCGTTCTTCTCAGCGAGCAAGGTCATACACTCCTCTACCGCCGGGCTGAGCGCAGCGGCTTTCCAGGGGTTGGATGTCCAGGAGTCTTCGCCAAGCCAGACTAGGACCTCATCTGCGGTCTTGAAGATCTGGTCCATCATCGCTACCTGCTCCTTCTTGTCTTGATCATCTTGTTGGTCGATACAGATCGCATCGATCCATATGTACGTGCGCAAACGATCGTCGCGTAGGCGCCGGAGTGCTGCGTAGAGGCTGTGTCCGACGAGATGGTCTTCGCCGTTCAGGATGATGGGTTCTGGTTCAGCCTGGCTACCCCAGACGTACGAGAGGCAGGCATATTTGGCTGTATGATCCAGCTTGACGGAAGTCAGAGTGCAAGATATCGGGTCGTTCTTGTTGCCGTCCTCAATCTTGCAAAGCCTTATGCATTTTCCACCTCCAGGTGCAGGGCGTTGTGCTGTGGCGGCAGTGGAGTCTCGTCTGGCCCCCGACTCTTCGGCATTGGACTTGATCAGCGCAGGGTGCGCCTCCATGGCTGTCTGGACATCACGGAAACGAGCGGAGCCATCTGATGGGCACCACCCGCCGGTTTATGTGCCCTCGAGCTGGTAGCACAGGCATGTCATGAGCGACGGACACCCGCATACTGCCTGTATGACAAGGCTGTAGAGGTTGCACTGCATTGAGAACCTCAGTTTTCAGGCTCCCGACTCTGGCCATTCGACTCACTTTGTGCACCTCCCCGTGCCGCGACGTAGAAGTGCACTCAAGAACGTTGAGCATCAAGTCAAAGATCGTTCGCCCCAGGTCATTGTTCCGACGTATAGAGGACAGACCACCACAAGCATGTCCCGCCAAGCTGAGGAATCCTAGCTGGGCCGCGATGACTATACAGACGGACGTCTGACATCGCGCCAAGTGAGACGCCTTTCGCTCGCCCAATTGCCCTGCTCCTCGCCAACCTCGACAGCATACAGTAATCCCTACGATACCGCTCTTGCGTACTACTACCTTACTGGGGTATCGTAGAGGGTACGCTGAAGGAGTATGTAGTCCGGTCCGTCTATGACGAAGATCAAGTGCGTCTCCAAGATCAGATGAAAGGGACAAAGCCGAAGTGAATTTCGTTCGATTTTCTTCTTTCCTAATTTCTAGCATCGTCTCGTAGCTATTATGCTTTACGCATCGCTAGATCCTCTGGAAGATGTGTATAGATCCATCGAGATATGCACATGTCTCATCTGTGATGCTGCCTGCGCTTTGCTACTCGCTGTTAGCAGGGCCGCATAAGTGTCAGCGTTTCACGAGATGTCTGCCGTTGGTATTACAGAGCTGTCTGTAGAGCCTCAAGAGTCATATGAGCGAACAAGACGAGACCAAGGAGCAGCAGCAGAAGCTGCCTACCGTCGGCGGTGACAACAGAGGCTATTTACTGAGCCCACCCAGAGGATCCGGGCCTCCACTGGTACCAGGCCAGGGTAAGAGCAGCTGCGCCAGTGGCTTGCATAGCATTGCTGACGAGATTGCCAGGTTTGAACGATTCGGATTTCAAAGGATTGCTAGGCTTGGAGAAGACAGAGTGGAAGCCCAAGCCGAAGCAAGGAGAGAATGAGACTAATAGCGGCCAAGGTGGACAGAAGAAAGATGGCCAGCAGAAGTAAGCTCGCTAGCCGTCGGAATGAATGAGCAAGGCCAGGGCTTGTGTGGCTTAAGAAGCCGGACGAGAGGCCTAAGCGTCGGGCTGAACTTAGACGGGCGTACTATCTTGTGTACACAACCTGTTTCGTGCGGACTTTGTACACCTGGGGTCTTCCTTCAGCGTAGCCATGCCTAGCAGAGGCTGTTTAACAGTAGATGGTATCGCTTCCATGTCCGCAGTGATGGCGATCTCCGTCCAAATGTGAGGGAGGATACAATGTCGATGATTGTGCCTTCCCGATCTGAAAACCGCACATCTGAGCGGTGGTCCAGATGCCGTACAAACAGATCGAGCCCGACATATATGAGGGATGTCGTACAAGCTCACGACAAGCTGTCCCAGTAAAGCGTTCCCGGCCGAGAAAGTCATCATATGAGATCTGGTAAGGAACCGAAGAAGCGCAACGAAAGTGAGCCGCCTTGGCCAGCGCAGCGCGGAAGAAGCTCGTCCACAACAGCATCGGGAGCTCCAACACCTTCATTATCATCGACAAGGCGACACGAAAACTTTATTAGCTCGTCTCGATCAAGAGTTGCTAGCCCTTGTCCGGCTCCAAAGACTGATCGGCGGTCGTCTATTCGAGGTCAATCGCCTCGTCCTGGGCCAACGAGTCTTTCCCGTGCCCAGTCTCCTGTAACCGCAGCTCCCTCAAGGAACCAGTCGCGGCCCGCGGGCCCGCGCAACAACAGTCTTTTCCAGACCACTAGAGGCTTTAGCCCTATGCCACACCAAAGTGTGCCTCTCCTAGTCTTTCTCGGGTTTCAACATGTGCCTGGCTGACAGTCGTCAATAGGCACAGACCGTTCGCCTTCACCTTTGGCGCCGCCTGCTCCTGATCAGTGGTCTGAGACTCGCAAACGTCGGATATCTTCCAATGTTAGATCGAAGAGTGCAGTGAAACTCAATAGCCCTGTGCCCACAAACCCTCAGTCTGGATACAAGAGCCCACCACGCCCTGCTCCAGGCTATGTTCGCTCACGTACTCCTACCCTGGGCCCGTCAAAGCTTAGCCAGCCACCTCGGCAGGCTTCTCAAAGCAGACGTCCAGGCCTGAGAAGGACATCTACTGTCCCGGACGATTTCCAGGTCGCGCAAGAAAGACACCAGTCTCCGGAGCGTGGCAGAAGCCGGAGGCAGCACATCATCACCCCAACGACGGAGTCACCATTGAGTCGGCAGACTGGCGGCCTGCAACCACTGCGCAGCGCATCACAGCGGCGGACAGAGTTGCCAACACTCAATGCCATGCCGCACTTGCAAACTCAACCCGCCCAACAGTCCAACGTGCGACCGTCGGCTGTGGCAACGCCACTGCATCAGGTAGTCAACCGCTATGACGGCTTCTACTACGTGGACCGGCAAGATCGTTGGCAATGGCGTGCACGATCTTGGAGGGGACCCCATGCAGTCCCGTTCCCAAACGGATGGTCGACTGCTAATCCTCCTACGATTCATGACGGGTATTGGTACATGAGCAGCTCTGGGAATTGGAGATGGCAAAGCCAGTAGTCAGCTTCTCTGCTAAGCTAATCGTTGCTAAGGTTGGAGTTGGCGGGAGGGCGGAGAGGTCTGGTCAGAAGCGGGTTGTCGATATGTACGACGTGGACAGTTACCTGTAATGAAGATAGATTTCACGTCAGTGACTTGTCGCGCACAACATACCTTACTCTACGGCTGTAGAGCCTTCCCTTCGTCGGTAAGGGATGCAATACCCTGTGTCACTGCTTTCTCGCTCCTCTTCTAAGCAGAATACGTGCCAAGAGCGCAGATAGTGCTGTACGGACGCAATAGGATACAAGCACTCGCGACTTTTTGCCGTTCGCCGCTCAGAGATGCGTTTCTACGTCCCTTCTCGACGGCGGCTGGACATCCTCGCTTCAGGTGACGTATCGTTTTGCCAGACCAATGTACGATCTCCAAAATATCGCTGTATCTACGATCTAGGCATCGCAGATGTAGTGATATACGCCAGTCGCAAACAGTGTACTGCCGGTATAAGGTGAAGGCTGCTTCGTCGATGATGAATGGGTCCCGGAGAGAGCAGTACTAGACGCTTTGCTGTGGTTTTGTTGATCTATGTGGCATAGAAGTAAGAAGCAGAGCACTTCCGCAGACCAGTCGCATAGTAGTGCGGAGAGTCTGTACCAAAGGTCTCGTCACCGTTTACAGATCCTCTTAAGATCACGCCGGCGCCGAGAGCTGAGCACTCCAAGTGGAACCCATAGTCTAGGGGATGAGAACCCAGGGTACGGAGGGATTTCGTACCCACCAAACTCGAACTCGGGAAGCGCCTATTTCCGCAGCCCAAGTCAGCGCTTCGGTCCTTCACGAGGTCAGAGTACGATCTTTCCGTGCTGCTCCACGCGTTGCTTTCACTGATCACTTCCCAGGAATAAGCGAATCAGACTCAGATGAAGAGCTCTCGCCTTCCCGTAACGCTTGGAGTGCGCCTCCAACTCTTGGCAGTCGCCCTGGGACTCAACGTTTGCAGGACGGGTACTACTACTTGAATCATCATTACGCCTGGCATTGGCAGAGGCTGTCGTCCGCCGAGCCCATTGAATACCAGGCTCGAGGAATCCGTGAAGGGTTCTGGTACGTGGGCCAGAGCCAGATTTGGGAGTGGTTTAGTTGGTCAGCCGCAGTGACGAATGCCGTGCGCTGAATCTGGGCAGTGCTTGCTGCGCGCAGGCAAGTGAGTACCCGCGGTAGGTGTAGCATTCGGTAAAGTGTAGCATACTATACATACCAACACATCGTACAAATTTCCTTCCCTGGGTATCGTAGCTCCTACTTTCCTGACTCCCGCTTTCCAACACTCTGCACAAGATCTTTTCTTTACATGACCACACAAATCTTAATCCCACAGCACTTGATCCCGTTATCCTGTTCCTGCGGTTGCTGCACCTGCATCTGCTGTTGCGGCTGTCCATTCTGCCCACCATACTGCATCTGCTGCTGTCCATGCTGCGCACCCGGGTACCCTCCACCCGCCGCCTGCGCATAACTATAATTCGGCGCACCACCCATTGGATACGCAGTCTGATAATGCGGCTGTCCATAGTTCTGATGTTGAGGTTGCTGGTGTGACTGGTAATCGTACTGAGGCATTTGCGGCTGTCCTTGCTGCCCTCCTCCGCCGGGTTGGAGATTGATGTACATCCGTCCCTCGTTGTGCTCGGTGTTGTATTGCAGACCCAATTCTTGACATATCTGCTCGACTTTCGGCTTGATCTTTTGGATGTGGCCGGGACTGTGGTTGCCCTTGCCTACTATAACGTGGAGATGTGTCTGCCCGTTTTGTTGCGCATATCGTATTCGCTGCTCCAATATCTCCTCTGCTTCCTCGACATACTGGCCGTGAAGATCGATGGTGTCGCCTGCGACTTTACCGACAGCGTTGTTCTCCCGGAAGATGAACTCAGAGGCTTGGCGGTTGTAGTTGTCGGCGGCCGCTGCATGTTGTTTACTCTGCTCGCTGGACTGGTGTGCACCGCTGCCGTCGCCGGAGGAGTAGGCTTGCTTGGCTTTGGCCGCGAAGTGTTGATGTTGGCCTTGCTCTTGTCGGGCTAAGTCCCGTAGGCGGTCATATTCTGCTTCGGCGGAGGAGGATGGGCCGTGGTTGAAGGCTGCGAGAATGCGGTTAGTAGACGCTTGTTGAGGAGCGGATGCTTTACCTACCTTGACCGCCAAGGTGGTCATTGCGGGCGTAAGACATGCTGTCGACTATATGCTGAATGAATGTGATGTCGAAGTGTAATGGCGAGAGGAAGATGGCTCTGCCAACGCTGCCAACTTCAAGGCTGGACGCAAGCTACCCAACTGGGCATAGCGCGATCTTCACATGCATGCATCCCATGAGCTTGGTTGAAACACAACCTAACTTCATCTCACCCACCAATCTCTCGCCATCATCTCGGTATCAGATCGCGGTGCCACCGCAAGATGGACAGACTTCCACTCGAGCTGCTCGAGCTCGTCGTGGACCAATGTGACTTCGCCTCTTTCAAGCAGATCAGACTGGTCGACAAGCGATTCCACGACGTCGCCACCCCTCTGGTCTTCGAGCACTTCTACTCGGCCTACTCCCAGCAACATCTCGAGAAGCTCTGCAAACTAGCCAAGAGCTCCGTTGCCAAACATGTCAAGAACTTCACCATTTACGCTGACCTCCTTCCAATTTGGTCAGAAGACGAATGGCTCCTAAAGATCGACTTGCATCGCGACGCTTCAACACCCTGGGCGAAAGCGCGATGGCAAAAGTTTCGTCCTGA
The DNA here is from genome assembly GCA_022814695.1 of Neocatenulostroma microsporum. Classification (NCBI taxonomy): domain Eukaryota; kingdom Fungi; phylum Ascomycota; class Dothideomycetes; order Mycosphaerellales; family Teratosphaeriaceae; genus Neocatenulostroma; species Neocatenulostroma microsporum. Next base: position 11,122 of record JAKLLW010000599.1, read on the forward strand.
CTGTCCCAGATGCAGAGATGCTGAAGATGCATGCCAGCAATGTAAGGACGCCTTCGTGGGACCTGATTACGGAAGTGGTCTTGGCCGTATCCCATACTTCCATAACCATAAAAACGAAATGGCAAGGGCATGGGCGGCATTCAGTGAGCTTCGTACCAGCCAGATGGCCTGGCGTGAGGACAGAGAGGGCATCGCCTTCCAGGAACACTTCGCTATGCTGCCCAACCTCGCCAAAGCGAGCGTGATATGGGCTGCTCCTTTCCAGGGCAGGACGAACGAATGGCCACTATGGAAAGCTCTTTGGAGCAAGATACTCGTAGGACCGGACGACTGGATGTACTCCTCCGAGGACGGAACAGAGGAGATGATCAACGGTCGTCGGCGTCACGAGGGCCAGGCGGCGCTTTGCCTCCTCGAAGCCCTTGCACACCGCTCACAATTCGCCGGCACAAATCAAGTCACAACACTGAACGTGAGTAGTCCGCACTGGCAGTCCTACATGGACCTCATCGGAGTAACACTTGGCCAAAGAGATGAAGGTCGAACAGAGTTGACCATCCCCGCCCAACGCACCCGGTACCAGAGACTCACAGAGGCTTTCACGCACCTGACGGACCTCACACTGAACATACCCTGGGATACTGGCAACGAGTGGCAGGTCGCCACTGAGCTCAGGGACTTCCTCCATGCAGCGACGCACCTGAAGAAGTTGGATCTCTCCTACACGGCGGAGAAGGAAGACCGCGGTCCCGGGACGGATGTCTCGCCCTGGGGCCCTGTAGCCCTTGATGTTCACGACCGGGAGCTGCTCTTCTTACCCGTCTGGCCACAACTGGAACACATAGCGTTGAGCATGAATGTACCGCCTCAGTTCACAAGGTGGCTGGAGCAGCAGGCAATAACGCTCAAGTCGTTGGAGCTTAGGGACATGAATGTCATTGATGTGCCGGGATTGTTGGGGTGTATACCGAAGGTTTTAAAGCTGGAGCATGTGTATATGGAGTGCATCTGGGGTACATCCATCAAGCATCCTACGCAATGGCCGTATGCTTGCTATCTGGCACAAGGGACGGACGCTGACGAGCCGTATGAGAAGGCTGTGAAAGCTTACTTGCTTGGGCAGAGCGAGAGGCTGCCGGAGCTGGTGGCGGAGGGCGATGAGGATGAGGTGGAGGATGATGCAGCGGATGATGCAGCGGATGACGCGCATTATGCGATGGGCGAAGACTGGCTGTAGTCTGCGCTATAGCTTGACGACTGGACGCAATGCAGCTCAAGGTCAATATCGGCACTGTAACCCCAATTTGTGGCGCTCTCCAGGCACGCCCATGCCACAGCCGCCCACTTGACCTTCAACTGGACAGACTATGGGGAGATGGAGGTGCAAGTTGCCAAGACTGGATTCCATCCAATGCGGGTATGGTAAGCCCTACCGTGCAAGGGTAGTAGGTACGGCGGGTAGTCATACCATACCTTGAGATACGGACATCGATACAGGTGAAGACCGTATCGTCTCATCTTGGCCTAGCTCTCGCCATTGCGTTAAAATCGCCTCTGCACTCGTCCGGACTTACGCTTGCATCCACACTTCGGCTGATCGTCTCTTCTGGAACCGATCAGGACTGCCGCTGCAAACATGTTGCGGTGATACTTACTCGAATGCGCTCACTGATGACAGTAGGGTAGGCCATCCTGCTGTAGTGTACTGGATACGGTGTCTGAAGCGGTCATACGTCCTGAAACATAGGCTAGGGCAGCCGCAATGCCACCTACGATCATCTCGATAGCCCGATTCCATGCTCAACAGCATGAGGTCCGGTCGCACGACTGCGCCATTTGATGCATTGTGTTGAAAATCTTCTCCTCTCCCTCTTTGAAAGCCTTTGGCATGCATGGACAGCAAGCAACACCCATGGGGTACAAATATTTCTGGACTAGGCTTACAAGATGGAATATACCCTTTGCAGCAAGCTTCCCAGCGATGGCGAGCATGCCCACCCAGCAAGATCTCTTGACAGCTATGCAGTATCTGCAGCACCTGCTACGATTGCACGCTGCTTCTTTGAAGGCGAGTCATATCCTGTGGAGCCTGCCTACCACTGCGGTAGGAGACTACCAAATCAAAGCATCCGATCTGTCGCCTACGCACGGTCTCGGACTCTTCGCAACACGAAGCATGAAGCGTGGGAAGTGCATCGTCTCAGAACATCCGCTGCTCGAGCACACTGGCCTAGTGGACGAAGCCGGCGACATCATTAGACCTGCCTTTGACCAGTTCTTCAGAGATATCCGTAATCTCCCAAATGCTGACAAGGAGACGCTTATCCGTCTCACAGACAGCAACGTGCCGGACATCCAGGTCATCTCTTCCGTCAAGCAGCTCAATAGGAAACTCAAACCTCCGATGAAGTTTCACAACTTGACTGCATGGCAACTTGGCTCCATATTCGATCACTTCCGCTTCGACTTTGAAAGCAAGACAAGAATAACGCACCGCCTTTTCCGAGACCTGAGCTTCATCAATCACTCCTGCACACCGAATGCGGAGGCCACATGGATCCCTGCGACGCAGACATTCGATTTGAAGGCTCTCCGAGCTATCGCTGCAGGGGAAGAGATTACCATGGCGAGGATACTGGTGCACGCTATAAGAGCTAGGAGACATGAAAGGCTCCATTACACCTGCAGATGCCTTACTTGCGCTCTGGAAGGCACTGCACAGCGTAATTCGGACTTCAGACGATTTCTGATGGCACAGGCTTTGGGGACATTGGATACATTTCGATCTAACCACTTTGATGGGTTGCCTGTGGAGTGTGTGATGTCCGCGACGAGGTACAATGCAGGGAACATACTCAATGATGGGAATTTGGAGAATGTGATGCATGATGCTTATAGCCTCCTGTCCCTTGCAGAGAGCGAGGGGTTGTGCGACGATAGCACGATGGCTTTTGCGTGAGCACTTCCCAACCCCCCGAGACGGATATGGATGCTGACATGTCGCAGGCACGAAGTTCTGGCTGTTGTTAACGGCGCTCTGGCCCACTCTCACGCTCCTCTCGGTGTTGACTCCTTGGGCATTAGTAAGGAGGAATGGAACAAAGCCAATACGCAGATGAGGGCAGGCGTTAGTATCTCAAACATATGCCTTGAGCGAAGAGAAGGAGATGCGCTTGATAAGGCGAAGGGTAGCGAACGCGATGTTAGCGAAAATCTGCTTCGATGTGGGTTACACCGGATGATGCAGCTCGATATCCTGGATGCTTGCGTCGGAAGAAAGTATCCGTGCTTCAGGCACGGTGCTGGACTCATGCAGGCTTTCATTGATCAAATGCAGAGGGAAGCGGAGAGGTGAGATGTGTGGTGTTTGGAACTTTGACATAGTATTGAGAAAGCGGCGCAGCGGTCTTGAGGAAGAGCTAGTACGCAGGAAGCACCATGTTCAGGACAGCCGCAAGAAGCGAGTTTGATGCTATTTACAAGCCACTATCAGCACTTTTTTCATTCCCTGATTCGCTGACTGACATCGTACAGCATCAACGGCACGACATACACCCCGGTACAGCAAGCGCTCAAGTTGATGATTCCCTTCTGTTGGACAATGGGCTAGTCCTTCCGTTTCGAGAACTTTCACGATGGTCCTGTTCTGCGCTGGTCTGCATCGTCACCGGTCCATGGAGTAATATGCAAGACGGTATTTGCCTCATACAAAGGACTCCACGGCAATTGCCAGCCTAAAGACAGTAATGGGATATATTAGGGGCGAAGATTGTGTATCCAAGATGCGGAACTGCATTCAGCTACTGCGTATCGTCCTCAATGTCGACGCCGTTTAAGAAAGAACTCGCCAAAGCACAGGCGTTTCCTAGGCCGATTGCAGAGCTTACACTTTCGCAGCAGCAAGCAGCACGTGCGACGGCGGAGGAAAGCGCACACAACGAGGCGAACAGTGATCGACCAAGTATCGCAGCACATCTGCGTACCACTCTGCCCGGTGCACCGGTACCAGCCGGGAGTACGATAGGTCCACAGCGCAGCCCGATCGGAGGAGGTGCGCAGCCAGACAAGACACCCAGCAAGGACAAGCAGATCTCGGACCTCAAATACTGGCCACCGATCAAATTCGATCACTCGTCTATTCACAACATAGGCGTTTTCGCACGGGCGAAGCTCGAGCAAAACGAGCTGATTATGTGCCAGCAAGCGCTGCTGACTGTCGATAGGGAAGCCATGCCAAGTACGGATGACATGCTCGCACAAGCTCGACGTCTCACCCATGAAGGAAAGAACCTCCTACTCGCGTTCAGCGAGTACCGGTCCGGACCAGCGGCCGGCACCCTTGTGACGGATGTCGCGGAACTTGATGAAGCGATCAAGTCGAACAAGCCGCTTGCGATGCACTTCCTCGTTACAACTTTCTGGAGCGCTTGCTATCCATTCCTAAAAGGACAAGGGACATACCGTCTCTTTCCGAACGTCTGCTATCTTAACCATTGCTGTTCGCCCAATGCCGAAGCAAGCTGGAACCCGGAGACGAAGCGCCTCAATGTCCGTGCTCTTGCTAATATCGAACTCAACGAAGAAGTCACGATTTCCTACATCGATCCTTACCAGACTCACGATGCACGCCGAACCGGACTTGGTTTCGCATGCAGCTGTGCTGTATGCCGCCTGAAGGTCCTGCACCCACCCAGCTTCATATTCAGAGAGAACAAGATGGACGACGTAACAGAAAGTCTAGCTAGATGCCGTCAATTCCGACAGAGGTATCTTCAAGACGATCAGTATGAGTTCGATGAGGAGACTGCCAAGGGAATCACAGAAGACCCGGAAGCTGGGCTCATTTTGAAGGAGGCAGCAAAGCTCGTCAAGCAGGTTGAAGAGGGCCAGGAAGTCTTCTGTAGCAATCTTGCTATCATGTACGTGCGATACTCTCTGCAGCTTGAACAGTTCGCTAATGACGGACAGGTTTGAGATACAGTACATCATTCATTCCGCGAGGTACATGGCGGACGGTGATGACGAGGACCTCGCTGCAGGTGTGGGTCCTAAGATGGCTGAGTACAGTATGCTAGGCATGTGCTTCGGGCGTGAGCATCCCAGTGCGCGGCGCGCGTATGTGGATTGTAGGCATGCGCTGGGCACGGAGGACAGGACGCAACTTGAAGACCTGTTTGCTAGGATGGAAAGGTTTGGTAACCCTATGGAAGGCTAAACAGGCATCAGATGCTGGTCATGCCGCATTTCACCCTTCAACGGGCGATGGATAGTGTCAGCATAAGACATCATTGGCTACCCAATGTTGGCATTGAACGATGACCCTGTTCCACTGGCACCTCCTGACTGATCGTTTGCTTGGGTTAGTGTATCACATCGCCTTAGCCTGGTCGCCACTCAATGAGGTATCTCTGCTAATGCTCAATCAAAGCGGTCAGTACCAGCTATGGCAAACAAGATATGAAGTCTTTGTAGGCAGGCAAACATCACTCTCTACGACAGCCTTCCCTCCAGAAGTGCTGATTACAGACAGACCAGCTGGCAGCTGCTTGTTGGCGTTGGCCGAACACTCCTGTTGCTCTGCCATGTCCACACCTAGCACCACGGAAAACATGGCCTCCCACGGCGGCGCAGAGTCAGACAGAGAACCTTCGCTTGCGGATACGTTTCCCGTGCCCAGGCAATCGAGCATCGACGGCCACGGTCTCATGGCGAAAAGGAACATAGAGCGAGGCGAGCTCATCATGAGCGAACCACCCATGCTGCATACCTTGACCGGTCCCATGACGGACCCGAACGACTTCCTCGCTCAAGCAAAACACCTCGCCAAGAAACAGAAGCAGATGCTCATCATAATGGCTGGCTGGAGCGTGACACCCGTATCTGGCCTTATCGAAAACGACAAACAGCTTAGTCGTGCGATCAACCTCGACCAGTCAAAGGCTGCACACTTCCTAGCTGTCACCTTCTGGGAGAATTGCTTTCCCTTCTGGAAGAAGGAGGACCGTTACGGACTCTTTGCCAACGTCCCGTATCTCAACCACTCTTGTTCTCCGAATGCAGAGGCGAGCTGGAACGAAGAAACCAAGCACTTGAACGTCCGGGCAGTCGCCAATATCAAGGAAGGTCAAGAGATCACGATCGCCTATTGCAACCCATATGACAGCTTCGAAAACCGTCAGCAGACTCTACCGTTTCCCAAGTGTAAATGCTTCGTGTGCAGGAAAAGGCGCAATGGTTCGCCGACATTCGAAGACCGGGAAGAGCAACTCCGGCTAGTCAGGAACGGAGTGGCCGAGTTGCAGGAATGGAAGTCGTGCTGCCTACCGGAATCCGGTGATGAGCTTGACGAATACGAAAACCCCTTGGAAGTTGCCCATTTCATATGTGATCAATCAGATCCGGACTGGTACCTCGCCTTAGCGGAGAAGATGGCGGAAGACGCTGTAGAGTTAGACTTCTGCCAAAGCCGTCTAGCAGTCGTGTAAGCGAAACCCGATGCTGCAATGTGAGAGGGATGCTGACACCTGCGCTAGATACGAGGTACAATACTTGATCCACATGGCGAGGTACATGGTTGGGAAAAAAGACGAAGAGCTCCAGGAAAGCTTTCGCGCGAAGATGTACGAGTACAAGCTACATGGCTTGTGTCTAGGTGGCAAGCATCCGGACGTGAGGAAGGCATATATGGAGTGTAGACGTATGCAAGGAATGGCTGAAGGCGCACCTGATGATGATGCGATGTTGGAGTTGGTTGCCTATCTGGAGGGTCTCGACGACAGGTTTGAGGGTTGGCATCCAGGGACAGCGGTAGGACGGAAGAAATGAGATGGAGGCGATGGCTGGAAGCTGTCCAAGCCACAAATCGCGGGAGATTGCTTCATGCTACTGTACGTTGTTCTTAAAGCTCGTCCCTCTTCCTCATCGTCGACGGCGCACCCTGCGGCCTCAACCTGTATGCCATGACACCATGCCTAGGTACCATAGCGCTCCACATGCTCTGCCCACCCGCCTGCCACGTTCCAACATGCGTGCCCATCAACAGCGTATCGTTCTTCGCAATGCCCTCAGCATAGCTCTGCGCGGTCGCATTGTACAGGTACTGCGTTCCATTCATCGCATTCGCCGTACTGTTGCTGCTGAGAATCATGTTGGCAGTGGCATTTGGCATCCGGTTGGCCCAGAGGTCATACACGTCCCAGCTCATCTTCGCCTGAGCTGATTTGGCTCCGCCTTGGTCCGTGAAGACATCTGCGAGAGTGGCGTTCATGTACATATCCTGGTTTCCGGCGTTCAGCAGTATCATGACCTGGTCACCCTGTGAGAGGCCGCCAGACCACATTTGGATCTCGCCGCCGCCGTAAATATCCGAGGAAGGCACGTAGTATCTCCAAACACGCTGAGCGGATGAGCCAGCTGGATCCTGGGAGAGGGCAAGGATGGCCGGGTTCATATAGATGGAGTAGGAGTTTGCGTCAAGCGTGCGGATGTCGGTACCCATGAGGAGAGGAGACTTCAGCGCTGCCCACATAGTCATATGGACTTTGTATTCGTCGTCGGTCATGCCGCCCTATTGCTGCAAATTAGCCTGTACCTCTCGGAGAGCTTCGCAGAGTAGTATGCTTACGTTTCCAACCTCAAGCATATCCAAGTCGTTCCATCCACCCGGCTGACTCCTGTGAATGAACCACACAACTTTGTTTATTATGTTCATAATACTGCAGTGGTATCCGGGAAAGGCGCAATCAAAGCCTTGCTCCTCATCGCAAGGGCATCTCGGGTCCGGTCGGTCAAAGCTATCATAAACATCGCCAGTCGCACGCCAGGAGTTAGCGATAAGGTAGGCCCAATCCCAAGGATGGTCTTGACCCCAGTTGCACATGCCGTACAGAATCTGGCGCCCAGTGGCGTTAAGAGCATCGGACATGCGCTCGTAGCGGTTAAATGAGATGTTGGCGTTACCGGACTGGCCGTCGTTGTAGCAGTTGTCGTACTTGAGGTAGTCCACACCCCACCCAGCGAACGTCTCCGCGTCAATTGTCTCGTGGTTGATGCTACCAGCATACTGTCCACAAGTGTACTCTCCAGCGTCCGAGTACATGCCGAAACCGAGACCCAGTGCGTGGATTTGGTTCGCCACGTGTGCCATGCCGTTCGGAAACTACAGGCACGTCAGCAATGCCCAGAGGCCCTTCTCCTCTCACCGGGGGCTTACCTTCGTGAAGTCTGGCCTCAAGCTTCCATTCTCATACCGTCCATTGCTCCAGCAGTCGTCCAGGACGACGTAGTAGTATCCAGCATCTCGCATCCCAAGGTCCACCATGCGGTTAGCGGTACCTAGAAGCAAGTCTTCGGAGACATCACAGCCGAAAGCATTCCAATTATCCCAGCCCATCTGGGGAGTGACTGCGAGGGCATTGTGCATGAGGACTGCAGAGGCGTGGCCTGCTAGCAGCGCTCCTGCGGACAGTAATGATATTGAGAACATCTTGCTTCCTCCGGTGTACGTATGGTGTGAGAGAGGTGGAGGGTGATACGAAAGGAAAGCAGTACCTGCCCTACCTTTTGTATACTCCTCGCGATGAAGCTTACCCGAGTGTTTACTGTGGGGTACATGGTGGACATGGAGGAGGTCATGCAAGCATCGGTCCTACAGTATTGCATGTGTGCCCACGAGGTTGGAGATGTTTCTTGCCGTGGCCGGGTATGACCAGTCGACTGAACTCTCTGGTGCCGAGTGAGGCTAATCATCTGGACCACGCCACCGCCGAAACCGTTGCAGTACACGTAGTACGATGCGCCGGCAATTGACGGTTTGATCAGCGACGCGACAGAGAAGAGGAGGTTGGAGGAGCTCAAGAAGGTTGCCAGGAACGAGATGCGCGTTGACGTTGGAAGTGCAGTCTCCGCTTCTTGGCGGCATGAGAAAGCGGAGGTGAAGAGGAGCGGGAAGTGGAGGAGTATACCAAATTGGAGCCGATATCAAAAGTCTTAAAAGTCTATATGGCTGGTACGAGGCGGCTCTGTCGGCTGTCTTGAAGCCATAGCTAGTCCAATATGCAGGCTACGGCCTTAGTCTGGTCTCTTGAGGCTCACCATTCGCCCAAACGCTCGCAAGGCTGTACCTAGTTTACTTTGGATTGCTTCGTCGCCACGTCCCGATGTCCCCAAGTGGGCGCGGACATATCCCACCAATGTCTCCCCTTTCTTCCTCGGCGCAGTCTACACTCAAGCGGCCTCCAGTCGTTTCTGCAGAGGCCCGTAGAGCTCATTCCCACTGTCCTGCAAAGAGCAACGATGGTGTCATTGTCCAGCAATTGGCGCTGTGCAACGTAGTGGCACTGGTGGCGGCTCGTCAATGTGTGCGTCGAATTCGACTCACGTCGGCCTGCGGGTAGCGTTCGTCTTCCGATCCGTCCTGCCAGGTGTCCAAGGCGCCTCATAATGTCTTATCGGATCTGCGACGTCCCGTCTCACCCATTGAACATATGCTTAAACTTCTCAATCTTAGTCGAGATGTACTTCTCCACTTCGGGCCCATGCACACCCTCCTTGCCTCCAGACTTCCACGCCAATGGGATCATGGGCACACGCTCAGCCACTCTGATCTCTCTGTTCGGACCCTCTACTGCCCTCACCTTCTCAGGGTTGTTCGTGAGCAACCTAATGCCTCTCTCACCACCGCGACCGAGATCGAGTAGCATGGCTGTCGCAAGACCGTAAGATCTGGCGTCGCCTGGATGTCGGAGAAGTAAGTTGGCTTCCATGGTATCATGACCGAGATCTTGGAGGTTGTAAGCCTTCAGTTTCTCTCCCAGGCCAATACCGCGGCCTTCTTGGCGAAGGTAGATAATAACACCGCCGGCAGGTGGTAGCTTTGAGGTGTCGAAGTGATGCTCGTGTTCTCCGATTTCGCTGCCGGGTGTAGAAGCTGGCGTGGGCGCAGGCAACCTCATTAGACGTGCGGCTTCCTCCAGTTGTTCACCGCAGTCGCAGCGCGCGGACCAGACTGTCTCGCCAGTGTAGCATTCGCTGTGTATGCGTACAAGTGGTGGCCCAAGTTCAGGAGGATAAGATGACTCAGTATCACTGCCATTACTCGAGACATCAGACGCCTGCGACAGCGGACTACCTGGAGCCTGCTGCTGTGCTGGTCCATTGAGTTGACTCAGATACCCCGCAGAAGGTCTGCTAGATACTCCCGCATCTTGTCGAATCTGTTGCAGTCTGCTACTCGTCCGTCCAGGATACAGTGTACCCTCGTAGGCACCCCTGATCATGCGATCCCGTTCCGTCTCCCCTGGCCTAGGCGCATCGAGACTCTTACTCCTGATGTGCGGGCCGAAGACTATAGCCAGATGTTCTTTCTGATCGGCATCATTTTGGTAGACATGCAAGTACATTTCCTGACCAAAAGTCAGAGGTATGCGGGCCCGTACTTGACACTCCACTCTCGGTAGCCGCGGTAGAAGTTTAGACTGCTCATGCTCCACTTCAGACGCCGTAGGCGAGGAGACAGGTATGCTCTTCGGTTGGCTATCATATCGCTGTCCCTCATCGTGGAAAGGTGTCTGTGGTGGTGTGAAGGCGGGGCTGATGAGTGGTGGAGGGGCATTGGCTTCCTCCTCTCGACTCAACTTCAATTCGGAGACTGAGCGATCGCGGAAATGCGGGCGAGGAGTTGCGATAGCAGCGAATGCCGGCGAGGCGTGGGCTGGGTAGTCGGGCATCATGAGCAGTATGACAGCCAAGGGCGCAGTGCCCGCGAAGTAGGAGTAGAGATGCAGGCGGAGATGGAGATTACCAATTGCGTGCTTCTGACAGCACCGAAACCGAGGTTGCCGATACCGGTATGGCGGGCCGGTACGGATTAGATCCGCTGCTATTCCCGTCGTCGAAGGTGGTGGAAGGAGCAACGACATGAGATGAGTAAAGAGTAAAGGAGAGGAGAGGGATGTGGGAGGTCTGGATGAGGCTGATAGAGATATGGAAGACAGATCTCGGGTGCGAGAGTGTTCTTGCACCATGGTTGACGACGACCTCCAGGCCTTGACTCTTGACCATAGAGTCAATCTTGAAACACTGTCACCACTCAAGGCTATGCCTATGGTAAGAGCGGCAGAAGACTGATCCGGATGACTACTTCGTACTCAACCGCAATCTCCATGGTACTGGTACAGGAGACCCCATTCAAGCCATGAGTCTCCCCTTCGGTGCTCGCCAGCAGCGCACCGTGTCTGAGAGAAGATCTACTACCTCGTCTCCTTACTCCGCCTGCCATCTGATGCCGTACCGCCAACTCTCCGCCCAGCGCATGGAAAGGCTCCCTCACATCCAGCTGCGCCTGGGTCGCTGGTGGCAGCGCTTGAATTGATGCCTCCGTGACAATCCGTGTCCCAGTACCTAGAACGGCCTCCCTGATCGATCGAAGGCGGATCACATTTGCGAGAGGTCGCGCCTCCCGATGAGTGTCGTGGTTGGCGAGGAACAGACCTAAGAAGCGATGGGTATAAGGGTCAGCAAATGTCCCACAGAATCTGGAGTGCTTTCAGATGTCTGAGACGGCCTCCAGGGGGTTCTACCCATCAGGTACGTACCCGGCATTCTTCCGCCGATGTTCAGCACCTGGAGTGGATCGCCGATGGACGGCTCCGTCATCAGGGCTTGCTCGTAGATGTCGTATTGGAGTTCCACTGGAAGACCGAGGAGGTGTGTAGACGGATACGAGGCTGGCGTAGCCTCCGGTCGAACCTCTGGCTCTCGCTCTGGCTCGTTGTCATCTCCGTCCGCCGAGACTATTGCAACGTGCTCCAGGCTGGCGATGACGTCCCTCATCCAGAGATCGTGGTTGGTGGGAAGAGTGACCGTCAGGCCCATGGATGTGATATCTGAGCAAGTCTATCAGGCTGTCAGCACATGCAAGACAATTACGGAGTATGTCTTTGGCATGCTCACAATCTCGACACCAAGCTGTGCAATGCTCGCAGCATCATAGCTGGCACCATGGCGAACTATTGCCCCTGCACGATATCGGTAAGCGTGCGGCGAAGGCGTTCGAGCTCTGGCTGTGTAGTATCGCCTTTGGCGACGACTAGGTAGGTGGTTGGCATCTCTGAGATGTTTGCGACTATCCTGTAGGCGAAGTTGATTCCGAGCAGGTCGAGGTCAAGTTGTTAGTACGGGGATGTCAAACTTTGGAGAAGTTGCGAACTTAACAGGAGGCAGGCACGCACGCATTTAGGGCAGGTGCAGGTGCAGGTAACAGCGTTTGCTTCCCACGTCACACGTGCATTCACCGATGACTTTGGCAGCGGCTACCCGCGCACAAACGAAAGCTAGACTTACGAACCACATACTCGAAGTGCATCTAGCGCGACATTCACGATCAACATGGTTACAAGCATGGACAGTGTCAACGGTAAGTGAGAACATGTAATGGATGGAGCTCATTGCTGAACGTGCGCTGCAGTCGACATGCTCGCCACGAGCAGTACCACTATCGACAGCAGTAATCCCACTGCTGGACAGCGGCTTGTGGGCACCTACGAACTTCTCGAGCTCATCCTGCTTAGCCTGCCTGAGATCGACATCATCCGGTGCCAGCTGGTCAACAAGCAATTCAACGCGCTCATTGCCCGCTCCGCAGAGCTCCAACGCACGCTTTGCTATGCCCCAGAGCAACCCAAGTCACACGAGGACACCGAAAGGCTCCGCATCAACCCGCTCTTCATGTCGCACATCAAAGACAATCTACCGCTCTTCCATGACTTGCCTTCCGGCAGCTTCTACCACGGCAACCAACCAAATTATGGAGTTCCGCTTGGATTTAAACTGTCGTCGACCCTCAATGTTTCCGGTACACTGATCTTGTATATGCGCGAGAGGGAGATGCACATGTCGACCTTGGGAAACGAGGGGTCCTGGCGGCGCATGTATGTCACGCAGCCACCATGCAAGATAGTAATCTACGGGTTCCGTAACGACGTGAAGGTGGAGGCCGGTATGACTCTGGAGAGTGTACTCTCCAAGGCACATCTGCAGCGCGTCTAGGAAAACGCTCATGGTGAGGAGACCAGGACAAGAGCAAGTTTTCAGAGCATGGCTACCCGATGTCTGCCGAGACCTTGAAAGCGCAGCTTTTGGATGATTCACCTGATGAGTCATGGCGGAGTTACGCTATATGATAACGGCTTCGTAGTCTATAGCTATTGACTGCAATCAACCATGCTCACTACGTGGACAGCTTCCAGTCACAACTGCCTGATCCGAGGTTGTGTCGTCGTCACCGAGAACATGGCAGAATCCATGGATCCCGCCGCCGGCTTTGCTTCCACTCGGCAGCAGTCATTCGACGAGACGCCGGATGTCCTGGAAGACACCCGGGCATTGTTAAATGGCGGTCAAGGTGATCTTGACGCTGGCAAGCGACTAACTGCCACCTTCGAACTGCTTGAGCAGATACTCTCCGAACTGCCTTTGCTGGACATCCTGTTCGCTCAGGCGGTCAACAAGATCTTCCAGTCTACTATCGCGAACTCGTCTCGGCTTCAGCGCGAGCTCTTCCTTGCTCCAGAGTTGCCGAGCGCCGATACTCCAGTGCGACTGAATTTATTGCTCATCGAACCCTGCATCCTCGAACGTCTACCAATCTTCTTTGACGCATATGCGGAGCGCCTTGCTTGTGGGACAGGGCCCAGTAGGCAGCATCTCATAAGTCGCATGCTGGGGTTAAGACGTCGGAGAGGCAAGAAGCTGAAGGGTCAGTATGTGCGCTGGGATATGCATCACCGGCTTCACGTCCGTTCAATGCATCCTCGGCCGCTGGAGGATGGTTCGTGGAGAGATATGCATCTCACGCAGCCGCCTTGCAAAGTCGCATGCCGGATCTATCTGGGAGAAGGGATTGCTAGGTCGGCTGTGGTAGACGGAGTTCATACTATGGGAGAGCTGCTGGAGGCTCTGAGTGAGGCGAGGGTTACCAGGAGTAGGAGTATATGGTGGCAGCGTCGATGAGTGGCTTTGGCCGTGAGGCAGTCGCAATGTTGTATGTAAGTACTGACGAATCAAGCTCTGCGCCAAAGAACGTCGTGGAAAGGGGTTGACGTCACTTTTTGTGTGTGATCAGCATGTGAATGCGCTTGCTCGATTGACCCCTGTCACTTTCAGCGTTTCGTGTGCCTACTTGGGGAAGAACTTTCTTCACCCAACCTCTTCCCGCACCGCATCTCAGTCTATCCGTCGGACCAACTGATGGCGACGTTATCTGGCAGCGACACCAGCAACGGCAGCGACGTCAACATGGCAGGCAATCAAGCGGTGGTAGAGCTTCTAAGAGGCTTGACGGCGGCGCAGCAAGACACTACCCAAGCCATTCGAGATCTCGTTTCCACGCAGAGAGATCTTGTCGCCGCGCAGAAAGAACTTGTCGTCGCACAAAAAGACACCAACGACCGCCTCACCACCCTCATCGAAGACCTGCGACAGCGGGAAGAAGGGCGCAACTCACATGCAGCCATTCAGGCGTCCACGGTTCTAGACGCCGGTCCTCGTCTTACCAACATCTTCGAGTTGCTGGAGAAGATCCTTCTTGAGCTCGATCTCGATACCCTGTTGAAGTCACAGAGTGTCAGCAGGCAGTTCAACTCCGTCATCAATAAGTCACTGCCGCTGCAGCGCATGCTCTTCCTTGCCCCTGAGGCTCCGGTCATCAATGGTGACGAGCGCGAGATCCGCATCAACCCCCTTCTGCGTTGAGATTCAGTCCGCTACCGTCTGCCCATCTACTACGACCAAGCCGAACAACAGCTGGCATACCGCGAGGGAGGCACAAGGGTCAGGATCGCGATAGAGGATCTGTACCCAGTGTCACCGACAATGGGGGCCACGAATGAACAACCCTATGTCATCGTCGAATTCGAGGTCCCTGATTGCGGTAATCACCTCAGTGGTGAGATTCATGGGTCCCCCAAAAGCAAGCCACTAGGTGCTGGGTCTTGGAGGCGAATGTTCCTGACGCAACCACCATGCAGCATCGTGTCCTATGGACCGCACAGGAAGACAATCATTTGCGGAACGTACACTATGAACGAGCTACTGGAGAAGTTCTGCGAGTAGGTACGCACGGCAATGACACATGATGGCTGGAGGGCGGGCTGAAGCGGAGGGTGGAAGTCTCCTTGGGATGGAAACCGATCAGAACGGGCCCTTCAGTGCATGATTTTGAAGGCACAGGTACTGCGAAAATGGGCGGTGGGATGTGGAAGTAAGAGTTCCGCGCCCGCCAGAGCGCTCAATAGCATCAACATTCCTGCGCAATCTCATCTTGCCGTGATATATGCATCGTTCTGTCATTATTTCCTTATCTCTTGAAGGAGCCATTATACCTGATCGAGCCCTCAAGAGATCGTATACTTCCGATGTGCTCCTCCAAACGTCCAAAATCCAGATCGCTCCATACTCACAGTCGTAATCTCGATGGGTGTACTGACACCAACAAAGGTTCCGATACCCCTTCTAATAGACAGCACTGTCTGTCCGATGTCTCGATGTGAAGGTAGATCTCAAGGCTATGCATGGAGAGACTCCGAGCGATGTGCGATCTTGCGGCGTTCAGGCGCATGTGACAGGCCTCGTTAAAGCTTGTTAGCGCTTGCAGATTCTTATTGATCTCCGGTTGCACCACCCATTTCGAACTTTCAAATACTGTACCCTCTATACACTCCACCGCACAAAGTCTTGCAAGACACTCATCACCACCTTTCCTCACACATAGGAATCCGGGATCCGAGCACCAGAGCCATCGCCAACATGCCGGAGAAAACGCTCGACGATGTCTTCGACGTGCTGAACAAAATGAGCGAGAACCAAGTTCAGCTCATCGAAGCCCAAACCCAACTCACACAGGCCCAAGCCCAACTCACTCTCTCGCTCAGTGAGCTCGTCAGCATCCAGAAAGACTCTGTCGACCGCATCGCCACCATCGTCGAGCAATCCCAACAGCAGAAAGCCACACCACCGCCATCGACGCCTGGTTCAGTCAATGCAGGTAGCCGTCTCACGGGCACCTACGAGCTCCTTGAGAAGATCCTAATCGAGCTGCCTATGGAAGACGTCTTCAAGTCACAGACAGTCAACAAAGACTTCCGCTCAGTGATCACTTCTTCGACTCCA
Source organism: Neocatenulostroma microsporum (assembly GCA_022814695.1). NCBI lineage: Eukaryota > Fungi > Ascomycota > Dothideomycetes > Mycosphaerellales > Teratosphaeriaceae > Neocatenulostroma > Neocatenulostroma microsporum. Next base: position 27,289 of record JAKLLW010000599.1, read on the forward strand.
CTGCGCCGCAAGCTCTTCCTCTCCCCGGAAACCGCAACCAACAGCGACGCCAAATCTCGCCTGAATCCGCTTCTCACCAGGCCGTCAGTACTCCACCGTCTACCACTTTTCTTAGACTACAGAACGCAGCGGCTGGCGTACTGCGCACGCAAGAACAGGTCTCTCCTACAAGCAGAGACCCCCATACCACACCCTCGCTCTGGACCACTCAAAGGGCCTAATGTCTACTGGAGATTGGCAATGCGCGAGGAAGTTACAGCGGAGGATGAAGCAGGACTACTGGCTGCAGGCTCCTGGAAGCAGATGTATCTCATGCAGCCACCGTGCAAGGTCGTTTGCTGGGTGGTGGACTGGGTGGGACCTGGCTCGCGACAGGTTGTAGTGGAGGGGTTGCGCACTATGGATCAGCTGCTGGATGCTCTGAGTGCTGCGAAGCTGAAGGTGAGGTAGTGGTGATGCGGGCCAGCTTTGCTTTCTGCAGCAGTGGAATTCGACTGTTTGCGGAAAGCTTAGGCGTACTGATCACAGGTGGAACGGTAGAGAGGGGTGGATGGGCGTTCTTACAGGTGGAGTGTGTCGAATAAGTATGACAGATGCATGAGCATTGCAATTGCATTCCGCATGATAGTGAGAAAACGAAGTCACCTCGTATCGAACAGAGTCCGCCGTTTACTGGCTGCAGCAACTGTAGACTGCAATGCAGCCGATCATTCCCATACGGACGCAATTGGTATGCCGAGAGTGTAAGACGTGAGCGAATGCGAGTCACATGTTGTTGCCAAACATGGAAGGAGGACGAAGTGAAGTTCGCTCTCGCATAAGCTTACCATTCCGCGCATGTTTCATATCAAGTGCTCTTGCGGCACTTGAAACAGGAGGTCAAAATAGCAGCGAAAAGACCCGACTGTTGCTTCTCTTGCATGCACACCGCATACAGAAGCGTGATGCACGAGAGTGAGGTGTACCAATCATCAAATCGGTGTGTTGTATGCTGGGAAGCCTCAGGCGAATAGCGAAAGCTGTTGATGGCGATTGCATAAGCGCGCGGGCATGGCGGCTGTCACAACGGATGGCCTTGCTGGCCAGAACGGTGGACCTGGCGATCGTTCACGGAGCGATATCGCGTGTAACAGATAGATTGGCAGCCATGCGATGCTTAGGTGATCTTTTTTGCCGACGATGGTTGGCGTTTCTGCAACAGAACAAAGGAGTAACAGCAGCGCTTGCGAGAGAAGGCGAAGTGCAGAAAGCAAAAGCAAGAACGGCAAGCATAAGTATAGGTATATGATCCAAAGGAGACAAGCCCAACTTTGGAGCCGTCGAGTACTGTGTTGTGATAGGTCATCAAAACAGCGGGTCGGGAGGAGCTAACGAGGAATCCCAGTAGTAGGTGCATGCAGAATCCAATCACAGCAGTAGAACTCCTGAATCGCCTTTGTGCTTTCTCCTCCCTCACCACTCCACCACCGTCGTCCTCCATCGTTATTCTCATCTCGCCAGCGTCTACCCTCCATCATTCCTTCTTTCTGCAGTCGCCCGTTCGCACATACCATCTAGAGCGCCATTGCACTTGCATTTACTACGGGAGACATACTGCGACCGTCCTTTTCTGC
>JAKLLW010000600.1:0-28797 GCA_022814695.1 Neocatenulostroma microsporum
TCTGTTATGAATTCGCGGCAAGCTTTCTGCCATTGCCGTAGCTCTGGTGTGTAATACGGCGAAGGCAACCCGCACAGGTACGGTGGCTCGCTGAAAGGCACAGGGACTGCACCTGTGCTCGTTATGCCTGCCATAGCTGATGTCAAGCTCGAGGATATGCTGTAGTGTTAATGGAGGCTTGAGAATTTGTCCGAAGGCTGTCGAGGTCACAGAGAGTAGTCAATAATGTACACTGCCGGTAACAATATACCTATATAAGCGCTACTGGTGTCGCGGGAATAGTGAGCTGCCCGAGGCTCTAGAGCTATGGTCCTCAGTGATCGACAGGGCGGGGTCTTGCCGAGGACAAAGTTTCGGTGAGTCAGCAACGCGGCCTCACGTGTGAATTGGCTAGTGAGGTGAGTAAGGTAGCAGAGTTGTCTTCCAAAATGTCTGTCGATATCGTCAAGTGCCTCCCAAAGAACCCTAAACACAAGATCCCGTGCCTCTGAATCTGGTGCCAGCCAGCGAGGTCTGCCATGAACGCCTCCAGCGCCTCGCTCAAGAGCCTATCAAGAATTTCCAACATCGCATACCGTTAGCATCGGGTGTATCATAATCGCATAGCACCAACCGTCGATGATTTCACTCTACCCGATCCCATTTTCCTCCTTTTGTACCAGTCCTCCATGAATGTCGTGGCTTAAGCTGCGCTCATTGCCCGCTTGAAACGCCCCGGGCTGGGTATACACCTGCTCTTGAAACTCAACTTGCCCTGCAAAGATTCCTGATCAGCTAACGCCTCAGCAGTACACACTATAGTGACGATCCAGGCTAGAATGTTGGTGGCTGAGGGTTCTTGGGGGTCATGGAGGACAGAGTCTGCGTGATCATACTCTGAATGTCCTCCATCCCGTCCGTCTCCAGTGAGCGCATGAGCTCGTGTTGTTGGACTTCATTCAGTCCACCATTGAACGCGCCAGGATCCATGTCCCAGTAGCTCGCCATGAAGTGGTTGTTCGGTGTCTGATCCATCTGCGCCGGGTATGGATAGGCCTGACTTGACGGCTCGAAGATTGGATCCGCATAAGCCTCCCAAATGTGCGGCATTGTTGTCGCAGGCGCGGACGAGTACGACGTTTGGGGCTGTGTCGCTTGTGTCCATGCTGGTGTGTTGAGATCGAATTGAGGGAATTGATTTGTGTAAGTATTGGGATCGAACGGGATGGGTGGTGGCGCCATCTGGTGTGGCTGCTGCTGCATGTTCTGCATCTGGGCCATGTTCTGTTGAGGCATCATGGCATGGCCATGGTTTTGCGGCGACGTCGCGTGTGCATGACCATGACTCGAGTATGGCATTGGCGGGTCTTCTTCCCTGCTTCTCCTCGCTTGCTGCTGGAAGTAGCCAAAGGGCGGTCTGCCATCGGCGGGTGGAGTTGCCACAGAACTGTTACTGACAGTGGCTGGGCTGGTCGTCCGGGATCGGTTAAGGTCGGCCGGGAACATCTGCGCTGGCGATGCTGCATCAGACGGCGTGGCTGCCGAGATCGGAACGTCGCCGTCTTTCTCGTAGATCTTCAGGATGGCACTGATGAGGTTGTGGTAGAGCTGTACGGCCGATGCGACGCCGGGCCAGCGCTCCGAGGCGAGCTGTATGGCATCCATTGCCACTTCGAGATGCTTTTGCACCGCAGCCTTGCTATGCTTGCGGCGTACCTCGACATAGCTCAACGACCACAGCATAGTGTTGATGGCCATAAAGATAGATTGTGTGAAGACCCAAGTCAAGTCGACGTTCTTTTTCGTAATCTGTTCACGTTGCATGTAGATGTTGTACTCGCAGGCGTCGAAACACTTGAGCGCAGCATCGAGCGAAGGCCGTGGTACCTGCGGAGACGGCCGGTACAAGAAGACTACCATGGTGTTGTAGCGACCAACGAACCATACTTTATCCAGTCCGATGCCTTCGTCATTGTTGGGAGCAGCGTCTCTCCAAGCGCATAGCTTCGCGTCCATATAGATGAACCAAGGATCATGGTCATCTGTTGGCTCTAGACGCTTTCTCTGGTATAGCTTGCGCCGGATCTCTAACTGCAGTATGCGCATCTTGAAGAAGTGGATGGCGATCCATTTCTTGAGCGTAGGCCGTGGCGCTGCAGGATCTATGCCTTCTGGCGTGATGTACTTATCATCGCACATCTCAAACCAGCCTACATCGATATGCTCGTGGCTCGTCGCCAGAATCGCAGGCCTGCCAAGGGAATGCGCCAAGCCACACTCCATCACTAGGATGCACCAGAACAAGCGACGGCGCATGTCTATCTCGAGGACGTCCGCCTTGCCGTCTGGGCGACCTCGTGCGACTGTCTTCTCTTCGTGAATGCCAAGAGCTTGCGCTAATCGAACAGCAATGCCCACAACGTAGTAGATGGCCGTTCGAGTGGGTGTCAGTAATGAGTATTCGGCCATTAGCGCGAAGCACTGCAGCGTCTGAAGGTCCATGGGCCGCACAACAGGCTCCAGATATTGAAGAGCTGCAAGGTAATAGCTGTCTGCCAAGCCAGCATACTGGGTGTCCATCTTCTGGAGACTGATCGCGAGCACCATGCGGACGATGAAATGCTGGTAAGGAGTCGCGTTGTGCGCTCGCTTGTATACAGTCTCGATGTCTCTGTCCAGAGTCGGCTCGTGCAGAGCAGGATACATAGGCTGGACTTTGAGCTTGTACAATTGCACCAGGAGGTCCGCCAAATGTCTATTCGGTAGATCGACGGCTGCGACGTTGCTTATGAGCGGGTACACTTTCGACGTCGGCTTGGCCTGTTCTTGCTGGTATAACTCCTTAATCTGTCGCGCTCGCTGTTCCGACACAATGTCCTTGATGCTTTTCGCGTCCGTGAACTGCTTCGCCAATTGCATGACCAGGCGCGTTATGTGGATTCCACTTGAAGGTCCCAAGTATTTCGACTCTTTCGCATCTGACATGTTGATTGTCGCCGCGCGCATCATCGCTTCCGGATCTTCTCCAGCATCCTCATTCTCGACCATTTCGAGCTGCGCTTCAAGCTCCCGTACCTTATGCTGCAAGTATACCACATATTTCCGGTTCACATTGTGACCTTTGCCGGAGTCGAAGTACTCGCATACGGAGTTGGTCCGCTCGCAAGGCCCGCACCGAGGCAGACCTGGGTCGCATCTGGTTTTGCGCTGAAGTTGAGGTCAGCATTCGAATCGCTAAGGCTAACCAACATGGCACCCACCTGGCGGCATCGCGTACATGCAGTCAGAGTATGCGCAACCTGCGGCGGGGCAGATGAAGAAGCGTCGACAGTCGCGCCACTATCATTCCGTACGACCGTCTTGCCTTTCGACGTAGTCGTCACTGGCCTCATACTGGTCATCGCCGGCCTCGTGGATCCGGTGGGCTGTTGGACAGCAGACATTGTGCCTGCTTTCGTGGGAAGATCGTTGACTCTTAACATACAGCGGCCATAAGCTTTGCATGCTAGCTCCGTGTCATGTCATATATCTTCAATCGGTCTTGGTGACACTGTGACGGTGGTGGGGCACTTCGAAATATCCTATGGCCGAAGAGGTAGATGAGAACGCTTCATCTGGCATCTACAAGCGTCCCTGCGTTAGGACAGGCTCCACATACCTAGCAGGCACGTAGCGGCATGCACGCGATATGCATTGGCGAGGCGCAGTGGGTGAGGCAGCCAGACGACCGGTGTAGCTTTTGGCGCTTGTGAAGCACAATCACGCAGCTCGACTGCATCTCGAGCTACATGGGTGAGTGGTATCCGATAGGGCTGTGAACCTGGAAGGGGACAGGACGGGAGAGCGACAGCAGATCATCTGTCAAACCTCCTGACGATTTGATTCGGTGCCGTAATTCATCACAAGTAATAATCTTCCGCCAGGCCAGAAGTGTACGTGGTGGGTCCGTGGGAACACTGGATAATCGCCCTCTGCTCACTTCACCTCTTGTCCAACCATGAGATTACGCACCATAAGGCCGTGACTTCAAGCTGTCGTCGTATACTCTCAAAAATGCCTGTGGTACAACCAGTGGTGACCGAGTTATTCCGCACACAAGAAGATACCCACCCCCACCTTGACCGGATATCCCACCGATTTGCCGGCGAAGGTTTACTTCCACCTTCCTTATTTGAACTCTGTCTCGATGATGGGAAGGACTGTCTGTCCAACAACGCCGTCCTCTTTGTCGACCGCATTGAGAGCTGTTGCACTGCCTGAAAGCTTGACTTTGCCTTGCGCATCGAGCGTGCGAGTATCGACCTTCCATTGTTCGCGTGGCGCATTTCGGATGTCATCGTACATGGAATCCTGAGGCTGTGTACATAAGAAGCTACTGCAGTGTACTAGGTGGGTGAGACTGCGGCGTGTCAGCCACCAACGACTGGCATCTACCCTCACCGGTGTTGTGTATGCGAGGGACAGCAGGACACTCATATCATCCTCACCGTCTTCCGCATACAGGCTGTCCCTACAAAGCACTCAACGTCGGATAAGAGTGGCAGATAGCCAGGACCTCGCTTACAATGGCTATAGATGATATCGATGCGACTACACTCATGCCTCTCGAAACGCCGGTCTTGAAGGTCTCCCGACCTGTGGCCGCTTGCTCGAGATGCAGAAACGCAAAAATCAAATGCGACGGCAAGCTTCCGGTAGGTCTAGGCTTGCGTGGACATTGAAAACGAGACGTTGTTCTAACACGTTGCAGGCATGCTCATCTTGCGAGAAGAATGGCAGAGCCGCGGAGTGTACTAGTACGAACGACCAGTTTGCCAGGGGTAAGGAGCGCAGCTATGTGTCTACGCTGGAGACCAGGATCGACAAGCTACAATCCAAGCTTGAAGAAGCAAACAACCGCAAGCCTTCGGTTGTATCAATTCCGGACGACGAGACGGTGATCCCATCGCGGCGGCAATCATATAGTGTACAGGACCCACGGACGCCGAACTCAAGTAAAGCTCAGCGACGGATCGAGGCCACAGCAATCGATGACTTGGTCAGCGACTTTGGCTTCTTGTCCGTCAACGCGACTGCAAGAGACTTCTATGGGTTCACCTCGGCCATGTCGTATGCGCGGCTGATCCTGTCAGCTTGCACCAAGGACCAGCTACCGCAAGGAACCACCAAGGCGCTTCCACCCAGGTATTCGGCCACTCATCTAATCCAACATTATCTCAACAATGTCTTCGTGCTACTGCCTGTCTTCGACGAGGCGAGCTTTTATGCGTCTGTCGACAACATGTACGCCAAGGACACCACCAAAGCACAGCCTTTCGACCACTGGGTTGTGCACATGGTGCTCGCAATAGCGAACGCGTCCATGTCCGACCAACGAGGCGACCAGCACTACCTCGAAGGCATTGGTCATGTTTGCGCAGCGATAGAGCAAGCGGAAGCGGTGCTTCAGCCAGGCGCTATCTCCAGTATCCAGGCTCTTGTCCTGTTGACCGAATATGCCATGCTCGATCCACACCACCTCGACTCGTGGAGCCTCATTGGGGCGGCTTCTCGAGCGATGGTGGATCTCGGGTTGCATCAGGATCCACCCAAAGGTACGGCAATGCTAAGAGGCAAGCTCGAACTTCGACGGCGAGTATTCTACTGCGTATACGCCCTCGATAGATCGACTTCTCTGGTCCAAACACGCGCTTTCTCGTTCTCCGACGACGGCGCCAAGGTCAAAGTACCTTTCACGAAGGCGCCAGCTACTTCATCACCGATCAATGGAAACGGTCCGCAGAAAGCATGGCTGCAATCATATGAGCACGCTTTGGACCTTATTGAACTTCGCAAACGACAGTCTCTATGGTACACCGAGCTTTTCCAGTCGGGCCGTGACAGATGGGAAGAGCCATATCAGTACATCTGGAAGACTTGCGAATCGTTACGACACTGGTTCGAGAACTTAGCACCATCATCCACCAGTATGCACGCCTTCTTTGAGCTGGACCTGCTATACTCGTACATCTATGTGCTGTCGCCGTCGCCGCGGGTACCAGTTATTGATCGATTCGCCGCGAAGCTGATCTTCGAGTACTGTATACGCTACGCAGAGCTAATGCTTCAGCGCATTAGAGACCCTGGATACACGGCCCCAATGACGTTTTACGATGCTATGAGGGTCTACATGACGGGTTGCCAATTCATGGACGTGCTGCGGCACAACATGCAAGCACTGCTGAGTGGCGAGATGCCGCCCCACCCGCTCGTACGACCAACAGCTGTGCCGCCGCCAGCGATTCCGAACGTTGCCTTGCCCCCAGGCGACAATATGTCTCGCTTCAATACTGCGCGTAGTGTGCAATGCATCAAGAACATCACGGAGTGTCTTTCAAGGTTCGGCATACGCTGGGGCTACATGAGGTGAGTTGAATCTTTCATCTTGCTGTGCAAGCATCGTGCTGACGTACAATGAAGCTGGAATCAGCGCTTCCAAGCAGAGACTACCGGCATGCTGGAAGAGCTCAACCAGCGATTGCGAGAGCTGGATACTCAACGCCGTCCTAGCATGTGGCACCATTCCTCGTCTAACGGCTCCCTTCCTGGTAGTAACGGGAGCATAACATACGCATCCCCTCAAAGCATGCCTTCTGGCCAAGCAGCGTACAGGCAACCGTCGGTCACAGCGTACAGCAACATGAGTAGCTATGCCCAAGCTGGGCAGGCGCCGCAGACCAGCCCTCCGCAGTTTCACTACTCAGCTCAACGGTTAGACTCCCAGCAGCAAGTGCAGTCGTTCGACCAACAATATTATTACTTCCCACAGCAGTCGAATCAGGGCTTTAGCTTCGGCGAGGGGTCAAAGGCTGAACAGCATCCGAACTTCAACCTGCCTCCGGGTGCGCAATTTGCTGGCTGGGGCGGTTATGGAAACTCGTCAGGTCCCGACACTTTAGATGAGGAAAATGCAGTACCGCCTAAAGCCAACCCTTGGAATACCGAGTCTAAGTGAGAGGTACTGAACCGAAGTGCACAGACCTGTACATAATGCTATGTTGTTCCCCGAGAATCGGTCTTTTTGAGTAACAGTGCTGGCGTACCGTCGACCTCTGAACCTCCCATACTAGTCACCACAGCCTTCGAGCTAGGAGTCTAGCCCTGGCATTACAACTGCCATGCGTGAGTTTGGAGAGCCAGACGGGACTTCGCCCTTGCCGATCTCAACAGTAGCAACTCCATCAGCGAGAACAAGCGGCTCGCCCAGCAATTGTAGCGAACGGAGTATGAATTCGCATATGCCATCTGCTAGCATCCAGCAGCCGTAGAGTATGGCTTTCGATACAACCGTACATCCGCCACACAGCGACCCATCGCATCCACGAACAGACACATCATTACCTGTGCCTCCCAACAACCCATCGAGGTCGTCAATGAGATCGCCAAGGCCTACCAGTCCTTAACGGTACATCATCCAGGCAACACTCGTCCACGCAAGACTTCTCGATGGCATTTCTAGTACTGCTCTCGCCCCTACGGCCGCAGAGTCCGGCAGTCCACCTGATGGCGGCAGATTGAAATTGCGGCCTACAAACGCACGACCTTCGCATTCTCGCCACCCGCAAACACCCGCGCCGGTCAGCTCAGCTATCTCGAGCACATCACGAGCCTTGACTCGTTGCCGGCCGGCTCATTAGACACCATTAAAGCCTCTGCTGTTCTGCCCAAGCTGAGACTCCTGCGTTTGACGATCAGGGGCGGTGGCCACATGTTGGACCTTTTGTGGAAAGCAGCTGGACGACGGAGAAATTGTCCAGATCTTAGGCGGGCAGGCTCTGATGCTTGCCAGCCGTCACGTGCTCCCGTAGCATCGTTAACTTCGTCTTGAAGTTCGGCCACGACATGTTGCTCAAGACTGCTCGACTCGCTGGCTGTTACATGGGCGCAAGCATGGCATAAAAAGAAGCAGAAGAGGCGGGAGGAGCGAGATGTGTTGATGAGCAAGCGTTCTAGCGAGGTAGCGAGGAGTATGGGTTTACTGATGATAGGTACATGTAGCACGTTGAGACGCATACGAGACGCCCTTGTACAACGTCATTGCGGTTTTCGACATTGTTATCTTCTCATTTACAGCGTTCTTTCTATACAACCAAAGCAGCATTACGCTACTGCGCCCCTGTAAGCGCCTTGCGAGAAGTCATTAGTCCCATTCATGGACATCACCAGCAAAGACCCATGAGCATCCGGGAACCGAACTCCTGCCTTGTTACGCTTTCTTTGGGTATATGTGAACGCAGCAGCAAAAGCACAATGCTTCCCGCCCTCAAAGTGCCTGGCTATTAGAGAGCATCTCGCCAAAGCTTTTACAGCGAAATCAATCGCACGCAGCTCCTCAATACATCACGTCTCGTTGCCTTTCGCTTTTGTTTCGCGCTCCTGTTCTTCGGCGCTTGGTACGACTTGTTCTCCTAGGTTGCCATCGTACTGAGCTTCCTCACTGGCCCGGGTCCATTTGCACCTCCCAGCACGCTGCCGCCGATCTTCTGACGCTTCGAGGCACTACCTCGTCGGCTGCCGGAGCCATCGGCGTCGTTGGCGCTGTATCCATCGTCCTCGTAGCCTTCTTGGTAGCCTGAGTAGCTGGACTCGTCGTACCGCCTCTTCTTGCCTGAGCGGTCTGGTCTTACGCCGCCATTCACGCCCAGTGCAGGCGAGCGTGAGCGGACAGGTTGCACGCCTGGCGCTGTCTTTGCCAGGGTTGCGTTCGCGGTGAGGCCGGGTTTCGTAGCGGCCACTGTTGGTGTTGGGCGCGGATCGTCAAGCGCGAGGATGTGTTTCCAGCCCTCGTGCTCGACCTTTGGCAACCATCCTGGCTTCATACTCAGTGCGCTTCCCAGCCTGCTCAGCACCTCTTCCTCTGCATCCAGATCACCGAGCTTCAGCTCTCTTGTTTTGTCTTCCCAGCCAATTACTCCACCGCCTATGTCCATGTCCCATCCCGGGTCCACGAGACCTTGCAACGCCGCATCGCCTTTTGTGGCCTTCGCACGACCTCCGACTTCAAGCGTCTTAAGCTTGCCTTCGTAGGATTTGCGGAGCTTGTTGATCTTGTTACCTGCTGCGTCTTTTCGGGCGACGGAGGCTTGGACTGCTTCGAGGGAGTAGGTGGAGATGATGTTGGCGGCTGGGTGCGGTCGCGCGGGAGCGATCGCTAGAACATCGCATGTTTAGCACACTGTTCTCAGTGGGCTAGGGTGTGAGGTTAGATACTTACGTTTTGAGGACAGCTTGTACAGCCGCGGCGCTGGAGGTGGTGGCTCGATGTTAGTCTCCGATGTGGTGTTGTTGGTATGCCGCTCGTGGTCTGTCCGTCTGTGCTCTGCATCCTCCGCCTCTTGGTCTGCCTTCACGCTCGCCATGCTCACGTCACTCTCTGCTTCTGTCACGCCCTTCCCAATGTATTCGTGCTGATACGCCATCTCCGTGTCGCCGTCTTGCCGCTGCCCACTTTCCGGCGGAGTATGCTCCGCACCCTCAGCCCCTCTCTGCTGGCTCTGGAAACCCGCCGTACTCGGAGGTGTGGGAAACGTCACACTACCACCTCCCTGAGCATTCGCTGATGACTGCGCGTTCCATGAAGGAGACATACGCACGCTGGGTGGTGGTGTCTGAGGTTGGTGCACAAAGCTCTTTGTCTCGGGTATCTCGGTGGGCGACGCAGGCGAGTAGGAACGTCGCTGGCGCTTGGGCGAGCGTTCACCGTCGGAGGACATCGAAAAGATAGTTTCGAGGGCCGGCGGGTGACGGTTGTAGTGATGCTGATGCTGTCGTAAGAATGTGCGTGCTCGCAGACAAGTGAAGTGAAGCCTCACGGAGGACTTCCGAGGGTGACGTTCACTGCGCTTCCTTCATCCGGCGTCTTCGCTTTCGACTTCCAGATCCAGTCCAGCGGCTCTTTCGTGTCTCCGGTATGGTCGATGGTATTTAGGTGGTGTTGTGGTCCGTTGCCCTTGCTACGAAGGTGAGGTGGGTGCAAGAAGAGAGTGATGGCCCTTGGGCTGGGGAGAAGAATGGACGCTGGACTTGCGGTTCACGGCCGGGCGATCGCGTTAGCGCCCCACTAGCACTGCCTAATCAAGCGACACCTCACATTCACTTCGACACGAACACGAACACGCGACATGCTTCAATAACGACAATAGGACTGTGGTGACGATGGCGTGGGTGATGCATTGTGAGTGATGAGAGAACGATAATCATGGCCGCCGACGAGATCGAGGACGACTTCACCTCCATCGGCATCCCGAATCGCAACGCCACTGCCACAACTGGCAACCCAAACGGTGCATCTGCGTCCACCACATCTAAGCCAAATGGCGCGCCTAGAACAACATCGGGTCTGGATCGCGGAGGCCCGAGCAATCAAGCAGCGAAGCCAGGTGTTGTCCAACCCAAACCCCAGGCTTTGACCAAGCGCACTGGACCGGCCTCGATCATCGTCTCTCCACGTCAGAAGGGCAACCCAATCTTGAACAGCATCAAATCAATGCCGTGGGAGTACGGTGACATTCCTGCCGACTACGTCTTGGGAGCCACTACCTGTGCACTGTTTCTGAGCTTGAAGTATCACAGATTGCATCCGGAGTACATCTACACGCGCATGAAGAACTTGCAAGGCAAGTACAATCTGCGCATCATACTCTGCATGGTGGATATACAGAACCATGAAGAAAGTCTCAAGGAGTTGTCGAAGACGAGTCTAATCAATAATGTTACGCTTATACTTTGCTGGTCAGCTGCTGAGGGTGGCCGGTACTTGGAGCTCTTCAAAACGTATGAGAATGCGGCGCCGACAAGTATTAAGCAGCATCAGAGTACGGCTTACTCTGATCGGCTGGTGGACTTTGTGACTACACCGAGGAGTATCAACAAGACTGACGCTGTGTCTTTGGTCTCGCAGTTCGGGACTATCAGGACAAGCGTCAACGCACGGCATGAAGATATAGCGACGATCGCAGGCTGGGGCGAGAAGAAGGTGCAACGATGGTGTGCGGCTGTGAGGGAGCCTTTCAGGATCAAACGGGCTGCTAGGCGGGGTCTGACGGGCGAGGACTCGCTGGCTGTGGCGAGCCAGCCGGCCTTGAGCCAAGACGTTACTAGAGGAGAGAGTGGCTCACCACGGCCTATATCTGCTGGACGTGGAGCAGTCCCTCTGCGGCAAAGTATTACACCTGGAGCTAGCAGACCCACAACAGCTCTTGGTGATGGTGTCACGGACGCAGATCAGAGGCCCAAATCACGCTTAGTGGAGGAACTACCGCTTTTCGTCGGGAATGAGGACGATGAGGCCGCTTTGACGGAGTCTCTTACTGGTCCGGCTATACCGCCGAAGAATGCCGTGCAGAAAGCGCAAGAGGTGCCGAAGAAGAGGAAGCCAGACGAAGATCCGTTGAGTGATGGCGTTATGGCTGCTCTGAGCAAGCTTCGGAAGACGTGAAGAGACCATCGATATCACACGCCAGTGCCCATCAACCTCACAGTGCCCATCAACCTCACACTGCCTACCAATCTCACGCCAGCCGAAACGTCACGATATGGCGTTGCCCCTAGTCAAGACAAGCGGCGTCTCCTTCCCATCCGACAACCTCACCAAGCCTTGAATCGCAAGAACCTCACAGCATACCGAGAAGATATCAAACATCTTCTTCCACGTTACTAATGCTCCCGGGAATGAGCAGAGTGCAACCATTGCTATAGAGCATTTATGGAATATCCCACGCCAAGCAAGCCTACAGACCGAGGCATTGAGTGGCGACATGTTAATCGGCCCATCTCACGACCAATCGTACCCCTCAACCAACTTCCGCGCATAAGCAGCCAGCTTCAGACAGACGTGATCGCTTTTCGGAATATGCTTCCCGCCCATTGGCAAACCAGTCGCCGGGTCTTTTGGAAAGTCGTTTGGCAAATTATCTGCTCCGTGCTGATGCCGGGTCTCCAGTTGCTCTATCAGCCGAATCATATGCGAATATGACAAGCTGTCAATACCCGGTCTTTGTTCATTGCTCGGTCCATGCACTTCGGCGCGAACGACTTTTTTGCTCATGCTGCGCCATTCGCTAGCAGAAAGGTCTATGTCGAAGGCAGCGGCGCAGCCCAGACCGCCGGTATGGAGGTGGGCGGTAGTGGTCGAGAGGTCGGCGAGGCGGAACTTTTTGGTCTCGTCTGCAAGCTCGGCTCTTGCGCTCTCGGCGGTTATGCTATCCAGTACCTTGCCGAAGCGGTCGGTGAGGGACATGAGCAAGGTGCCGACCATCTGCGTATTCTGTATGGCGCTCAAAAACTTCGTGGGACATTGTTCACAAGTGAGGACCTCGGAGGCGGTCTGCATCGCTTCTCTCAGTGGATGCAGCGCGAACGGGAAGGAATAGGTGGGGTCCATTGTCTGGAGCGTGTTGAGGGTGAGGTACATCGTACTCAAGCATGCACAGTCGGGCATGGCGGCCGACGAGACGCCGAGGTGGAGGCCTGTGGCTGCTAGGGAAGGATCTAGCAGAAGCTGCGTGCTGGGGCTGCCATGCGTGTGGTGGCTGTGGTGGGCATTGCCTACTGTTGACTGCAGCTCGGGCGGGAGGTTGAGCGTAGGCGGACTATCCGCAGAGCTATCGTATATCAGGTCCGGTACGTTCGCCTCGGCTGGTATATTCCAATCATCCGTCTGCAGCCATGGTTGTAGACTGCCTCCGGGTGTCAGGTAGCTGGAGTCCTCGAAAGCGGTGTCTTGGCCTGCTTCTACACCATTGTTCTGCGACTGTGCCGTGACATTGACTCGCTTCTTTCTCCTACTCCCTCCCTCCATTGGTTCATGGTCAGCCCTCTGTCTCTTCTTCGGCCTCCCCATTCGCTTCTGCTCGCTGTAGATGCACGTGATATGCTCCTTCTCACAACGTGAGCAGGAAGGCTGTTCACCAGTGCATTTCAGCTTCTTGTTACGGCACTCCTCGCAAGCTGCTCTTCGCTTGGTTGCTTGAAGACCTGATCCTGTTGTCGCCTCTCGAAGGGAGGGTTGTGCTTGAGGTATGCCGAAGGCTAACATGTTGTGTATTACTCTCATGCGGTGATCTATGGAGGCTAGGAGAGGAGGAGTGTGGAAAGTCTCCGAAGGGTAGAACTATATACATGCAGGCTTCGGCGATGACAACGAAAGGTTCAGCTCCTACCCTACTCCTACTGTGGATGCTACATGCAGCTGATGTTCGAAGGATTCAGGTCTGCATCGTGAATGCTGGCTGCTGACACATCACACCTTGGGGGTCGAGCTAGGTCAGATACAGTCAGAAGATTACGGAGATCTCTTGTTATCTCCGGGGCTCGAGCTTTGGAAAAAAAGTTCGCTGGAGCTCTTGGCGGTGGAAACGTTCGAGTCGCAACACAGGATACTCGATATTGTCTGGTCGTACTGTGGATAGTCATGGCACAAAGAGCAGGACAGAAGCGCAAGGTCGTTGAGGTGCCCAGACCGGAGCATGAGGAAAGCGAAGAGGAGCTCAACGGTGCGCTGAACGGAGCATTGGACGACGGAGAAAGCGACGAAGCCAGCGAAGATGAAAGCGAGGAGGAGCTAGATGAAGATGAAGAAGAACTAGATGAAGACGATGATGAGCTTGGGAGCGACGAGATCCCGTCATCTGAGGACGAAGAAGATGTACGCCAGCAGATGCGAGACCTCAAAACTACACCAGGTGCACCCGTGTATGGCCGCAGCATACCTCCACAGCAACTCATGGGCAGTGAGACTGGCAAAGACATCACTACGATATCGCCTGTGAAGCCCATGGAGCCATTGGCAGACAAGTTCGGGGAGGAGACGGCCAACTACACTATCACCACCGATGCGAATGGCAACCCGCGCTACATCTACGGCGAGATCGAGCCCAACTACGACTCGGACGATTCGGATGCTAGGGTGCCGACTAACACGATCGGCAACATACCGCTCTCGTACTACGAGGCTTACCCGCACATCGGCTATGACATCAATGGGCGTAAGATCGCTCGTCCAGCTAAGGGTGAAGCACTGGACTCGCTGTTGGATAGTATAGACATACCGGAGGGCTGGACTGGTCTTACGGATCCAGCAACTGGCAAGCCACTCCAGCTCAGCAAGGATGAGCTTGCTGTACTCAAGAAGCTTACGCGCCATGAGACGCCAGGCGATGGCTATGACCCTTACCCAGATATGGTGGAGTACTTCACTGGCAAAGGCATGGAGGAAGTGATGCCTCTGTCTGCTGCGCCGGAGCCCAAGCGCCGCTTCATCCCATCCATGCACGAGCATAAGCGGGTGATGAAGATGGTCAAGGCGATCAAAGAAGGACGCATACAACCACACCGCCCGCCGAAGACTGAGGAGGAACTTGAGCAGGAGGAGCTGGAGCAAGAGTTCGCTTCGTATGATATATGGGCGAACGAGCAACCGCGACCTGATCATATCATGAACATTCCCGCGCCTAAGCTGCCACCGCCAGGGTACGAGGAGAGCTACCACCCACCGCCAGAGTATCTGCCCGACAAGGACGAAAAGAAGGCGTGGGAAGAGCAAGATGAGGAAGATCGGGAAAGAGACTTCTTGGCTCGGGATCATTCTGCGCTGCGCAAGGTGCCTGGGTATGAGAAGTTAGTGAAGGAGAAGTTCGAGCGGTGTCTGGATCTATACTTGGCGCCGAGAGTGAGAAGGAGCAAGCTTAATATTGACCCGGAGAGTTTGTTGCCGAAGTTGCCTGATCCGGCTGAGTTGAAGCCTTTTCCGACGACGAATGCTACGATCTGCAGAGGACATGAAGGCCGAGTGCGCAGCCTGGCAGTTGACCCGACTGGTGACTTTGTGGCTAGTGGAGGCGATGATGGGACTGTAAGAGTGTGGGAATTCGTAACAGGCAGACAGTTGTGCATGGTCAGGTTGAGTAGGGAGGATGCTGTCAATGTCGTCTCTTGGCGGCCTGGAACGAACGCCTGCGTTCTTGCTGCCTGCTGCGGAGAGACGGTGCACTTCATGATCCCCGAGATATGCGATCCAGAGACGGAGGCCGGAAGCCGAGAAGTGCTGGACGCAGGATTCGGGTACGCCGCAACAGCCACTGCCCCAGCGAAGACCGCAGACGGGCAGAACAAGCCTTCTACAGCATCGTGGAGCCGACCCTCGGCTGTTCTGCAGGAGAAGGGGGTGCTACTCACCCTCACCCTTCGCTCAACACCGAAAACGCTATCCTGGCACAGAAGAGGCGACTACCTTTCTACGGTGTCGCCCAACACAGCCGTCAAATCGACCGCTATCGCCATACACACACTCAGCAAACACCAGAGCCAGTACCCCTTCCGACCCAAGGGTCTAGCACAGAGCACTTGCTTCCATCCGAGCAAGCCACTCTTCTTCGTCGCCACGCGCCAAAAGATCCGAGTATACGATCTCCAGCAACAGAAACTAGAGAAGGAACTCCAGCCCGGAGCGCGCTGGATCTCGGATATCTCTCTCCATCCCCTGGGCTCCAACCTCCTCGTCTCGAGCTACGACAAGAGGTTGCTGTGGCACGACCTCGACCTCGGTGCCACACCGTATAAGACACTTCGCTATCATAACAAAGCCATTCGATCCGTCAGCTTTCATCCGAGTTTGCCGCTGTTCGCAGATGCAAGCGATGACGGGACTCTGCAAGTCTTCCACGGTAAGGTTGTGGGCGATAGTTTGGAGAATGCTACTGTGGTACCGCTGAAGGTGCTGAGGGGCCATAAGGTTGTGAAGGATCTGGGAGTTTTGGCGGTGGAGTGGCATCCGAGGGAGGCTTGGTGTGTGAGTGCTGGGGCGGATGGGACTGTGCGGTTGTGGACTTAGACTTTGGGTAGATGTGACTGCTGGAATCAATGGAAGGGGAGGGTGGAGAACAGTGGGTAGCATACTACGTGTACGTAGAGTGTATACTACGTGATCGGCCGATATGCCACCGACTGTCTCCAAAGGTCTCCTTGATAAATCGGCAAGGCGGCTCCTCTCAGACTTACCTGCTCGATCTTCCCTCGTGCTGGAGATCACAGACGATATTCATGTGTCCGCCGTATGGTATCAGCTTCGATGTGTATCGCGCGGCTTACGCTACCTGAACATGAGCCTACCGACTCGCTTCCAGTGTCGGCTTGAATGGTTAGAAGGCGGATTACCGTTCACGACAGATCGCTGACTGCTCTGACTCGAGTCATCACTCCATGGAATCCCAAGGTGTTCTGAGTGGCCACAAGACTTCGAGGTAGCTGCTACTATCTAGATGGCTATACTATGTGGAGTATCTAGACCAATACTAGATCATGCGCTTCGTCCTCCGCCCAGTCGACCAGCTCGTTCTCCATCATTCCTTCAACATGTGCTTCGCCCACCAGCTGATATCGGTCATCTTGCCACTGACGCAGTACCAGAGGGACCCGGGCTCCATGCACCATAGCTATATGATCTCCGGTTTTGGTCGAGAGGGGCACGAAGCATCTTCGTCCAGCATCGGTCAAGGTAATCCGCCTGAATGCTGCCACTTCGCGGTGTGAAATAGACAACGTCAGGAAGTATCTTCTACGGTGTTGCTCGCCCGTCGTCGGATCATCTCGCTTTTGCTTTGGTACATCGTCCTGCCTCTCGGCACCTGCGGCGGCTTGGCCGTCGTCCCAGGCAGGAGTCACCTTCTGTGAACTTAGGCACTTTTCTCGTTGGATCGCATAGATGTCATAGTTCAGCTCTGACCCGAAAAGCTCGCTGGCGGCATTGCGGTCGATACCAAATCGACCTGGCATCATACCGTCTGGCAACAACGGGCCGAAGTTGAGTCTGCGCGAACATCGGCCAAACTGACGGTTTGGCACCATCCATCGGGTGCGCCAACAGCGACCTCGAGTGGTGTCTTACTGATATAGAGCAATTGGTCGACAATGCGACCACGCAGATGAAGCTCTCCGTCTCTTCTAGATTGAACCTTGCGATATTCGTACACTGGCCGCATGCTCGACAATGCAACCTGCCAGAGATTAGTAGGTCGCATAATAGGAGCCGGTAAGCATGGCTGGGTCCAGTCCGGTACCCATGACGGCAAGTCGACAATCTTTGAAGAGTGCCCGACCCCATTTGCAAGCGCCAGGACTTGCAAGTCTCCGCTCTCGGCAATATATGCCATCGCGGCGCGCTTAAACACCGTCGAGGTCGAGAGCGTATAGTCCGGCCTCAGGCCTTCCGGCATGTTGTAATAGTCCCAAAGCGAAAAGATCAGGTCTCGCGCATCGGATGCGACGCAAGAACCTCGTAGATCTCCGACCTTGATCTGCCACAGATAGTCCCACAGAAGATGACGAGGCGGTCTTATGGCTTCAGGCTGAGACGCCGTGTTCCGCATGATGTGCCGGAAGAAGCCAAGACCACGAATGTCGCTCGATCCCCTAGCTGTTCCACAGGGTCGACCGACAACGGAACAGTCTATTGGATCAAGGAGCTTCAAGCGCTCTAAGATGCCACACGCCGTTTGTAGGTGTGCTGGGGGGAAGGCATACGACCCAAGCAGGAAGACGAAGTGTTTGGCAAGGAGCGCTTCCTGCAAGACCCACGCGCGACCAAACTTTGTTGACCATCAGCGACCGCAGTGGGCGGGAGAGGAGGTCCTGTGACTTGCCCAAGGCCGACTAAAGGTTCTAATCGCAGCGTCTCGAAAGCAGACGGCGATATCCAACACGAGTGGGTCCTTTTGGTACTCCATCTTGTTGCTTCCGAACTCCCTTGGGGGCAGCACTTGCATCGCCTCCACCCTGCAGAGGCAACAGAAGTGCCTGCGGTCGATTATCAGTGAAAGGTTCGTCCTACGGTACGAAGACTTACTCGAAAGCCGTGTTGGTTCCGCTGCGGTATAGACGTACTATATCCAGCAGTCCCTTCAAGAGACGTGAGTCTAGATTGCTTGGACCAAGCCATACCAGGAGTCTCTCTGCGTTGCTGTAGATCTTGCTCATAAGGCTGACTTGGTGACTTCGCTCTGCCAGGTCGTCTTGGTTGATACATAGCTGGTCAATCCATAGATAGCCCGTCTCGCAGGCTGATGTGAGATACGGAAGTGCTTTAAGCAGTGACTTTGTCACGGCTACGAAGCTACCATCTGCTATTGGGGCCGTCTCCGTGCGGTGTTTAGTAACCCACGCATATGATACACACTCGTATGCCGGGGCATGCTCGAGAGTTACAGCTACGATGCGAAGAGCTTTCGGGGCTGCTTCTTTCCCCTCATCTACCACAGTATGCTTCCTGACATCCAGCAGCCGGATGTACTCCGCGGTCTTCAGATCTTGGTATTGGTAATCGGCCATTGAGATGGTAAAGTATAGAGTAGTTCGGAGGCGCGACTCCGTGGAAGGAAGCACCGGTTGCAAGAGAGGGTACCCTCTACAACCTTAGTAAAGAGGGCGCTCGTGTATAGGCAACAGCCGCTGCTGCTGTGCCAGTGTCACTGTGCGACGCGCGTGGCCTTCAACACGGACGCACAACAACGCAGCGATCCGCTTACGCCTTGTGCGCCCGTATCGCTTTTGTGGCGGTAGTCGTACTACACTTGCCATTCCATGTGTAGCAGCCAGATAAGTCGCCATCGGGTGTGCCACGTAGAGTGCGTAGAGTGCGTGCGGTGTCGTATCAAGGGGAGGAAGGGCAGCGGAAGGCACTGACAGTGTACGGTATACTGTACGAATATACGAACGTAGGTCATACACTACCGCATGCCTTCCGGATTCACTACGATGCTCAGCGGCAGCCTCAGCCATTGCTAGAATGAGCTGCTTGACAGAAATGATCACCATGGTCGCCAGTGCATGCACGCGTGTCGGTGACTGACTCCACAGATCCTTTACCTGCATGAAGCGATTTTGCTGAAGTCTATCATATCTTCAGGACGGAGGAGTACGTTAGCTTCCATGCAGCCCGACGATGGTGGATCTAATGCCCAGTTTCATTGCGGAACTTTCTCCATCCAGGCCTTTCGCTCCCTCCCCGTTGCGCCCTCAACAGGATGTCCCATGGAAAGTCGATGGGCTTGCCACTGTCAGCGGAGCAACGGCTATAGTAGCAGGGCTTGCCTGCAAATAGTGCTGAAAGCATACGTCGGAGCAGCTGACCATGCTGTTGAGCGGCGTGATCGGTGGAAAGAGCGGTAGGCTAAAGATGCCTTCCGATATGATGAGCAGCATCAATGTATCACTATGAGTCGGCCAAAGCAGTCCTAGGTGACCGTGTTTGTCGTGCTTCACAGTAAGTCCGGCAACAGAAGCAGTCGCCAGCGACATCGAATTGCACCAAAGAACGGTGTCCAGCAAGCCTTTTTGGGGGGGGGGCGGTCCAATTCCAGGAGTCGCGGTGCCAGCTATTCACATAGCTGGTAGTGAAGTTTCGCCAGCCATACCAGAGTTTCACGGCATGCGCCAGATACTCGTGCCGACCACTTAAGCATCCTAGAATGGCGATTCGAAGGTGAGAGGAAGAAGTCTGGTCTCGAAGTTCATATTCACTGGAGTTGAGCTTCGCTTAGCGCGCTTCATTCCCGAGCCAATCGGTGGCTCGAGCCCTCAATGCCGTCTTCACTTTGCATCCCTTCTAGACTTTATTCCTCTTCTCCATCGTGGGAGGTAGTAAACGACTCAGGGCGGCTCACTGCCATGGGTCCGCCTGAACTTCTGCCGCAACACCACATCAACATGATCCCGGACGACCCCAAGATCGCGTGGCGGCCAGGTTCTAAACAACAAGCTGCTCAACTGGGCTCGGAACAGGCTGGTCCGCATTAGCCAAAAGATCAAGTGAGGAGAAAGACTGCTCCATGTTCCTGCAGACTCCGCAAGTTCGCTCCACGAGGCAGGAGAGGATCAATCAAATCGTCTTGGTACCTGACTAGCGAAAGTAGACAATGACGTGGGTCCAAGATTCTGGCGGAGACGCAGCTCTCCGTGATGGATTGAGATGGACTCGCGGCTGAAGGTAGGCCCATATACTTCAATGGTAGTCTTTGGTTGTTTTCCATACTGTACCGCTTCTACGCAACAGGCAAGATGAGATCCGCAGTCTTCGCATCGCTCGCCGTTGTGGCAGCTGCTTCACCAGCACATCGACCGAGCGGATATGGAGGCTTGAACAGTATTGCCTCTTCTCTGGAGAATCTTCTCAAGAACGACCCAGCAGAGACCGGTCCCTTCGCGCCAGTCTCCAGCCAGATCATTAAGGACTATGTGGAGCCCATTGAGGTAAGCCAACAAACATCTGAATGTATAGAGGATTCGTGCTGATCGCAGTGACAGACACAACTCCTCCGCAACAGCTATGTCGTCCGCAAAGGCACCGAACTCCAGCTCGGTGGCAAGCACTGGACCGCTTCAGGAGCGAACGTATACTGGCTAGGTCTGGACGAGAACGTCATCCCACCAGCTGGCCAGCCGTTCTACGCACCCTTCAATGCCTCCTACCCAACCAAAGGCCGCACCGCAGAAGTGATGAATACCCTCGTGACAATGGGCGCCCATACCATCCGCTCCCAAACCCTCGGCGTCAGTGTCGGCAACCCGCTCTCCCTAGAGCCCGCCCTGAACGTCTTCAACGACGCAGCCTTCGACACAATAGACTGGGCCGTCTACCAAGCCCGCGAGCACGGTCTCCGCATCTTCGCTCCACTGATAGACAACTACGACTACTACCACGGCGGTAAATTCGACTTCCTGCGTTTCCGCGGGATAAACATCAGTAGTACCGCTACTCCCATCGACCCGCTTGTCATGCAATTCTACACCAACCGAACCATCATCAACGATTTCAAGAACTACATCCACCACCTCCTTACCCACGTCAACCCCTACACAGGCCTCTCCTATGCCGCGGACCCAACAATCTTCGCCTACGAGACCGGTAACGAGCTCGGCGGGCCCGTGTTCGGCGACGAAGATGTGCCCGTGAGCTGGACAAACGAGATATGCAGTTACATCAAACAGCTCGGTCCCCACAAACTGTGCATCGACGGCACGTACGGCGTCAATCAGACCCACTTGAGCATCCCGAGTGTAGACATCTACAGCGACCACTACTACCCCCTCAACCTCACCAAACTCACCGACGACATTGCCCTCGTTGGCTCTGCCAACAAAGTCTACCTCGCCGGAGAGTATGATTGGACTGGGAACAACCCTACGCCTTCCCTTCAATCTTTCTACGACATCATTGAAGCGCAACAGAACAAGACGAGTCCGGTTATTGCAGGGGATCTGTTCTGGAGTTTGTTCATGCACGATGTGCCGAACTGCGAGATCTTCGTGAACCACACAGACGGATATACTTTGCAGTATGGGAACCCGCTCAATACCGCACAGAACAACACGCAGATCAGTACGATCAGGCAGCACTTCTTCAAGATGCAAAACGAGAGTGTGAGTGCCTATTTGCCAGCGGTGGCTTGTCCGGGGAAGTACGAGGATTTGACGTACGCTCCTGGGGTGATGGACTTTGAGGGGGATGTGTATTGAGGGGGATGTGTATTGAGGAGAAAAGGGGTCTGTTTGTTGAAACGAGTGAATCTTTAGTGGCTGTATATAGCTTCTTGACAAACGTCTGAGAACATTACACTGCCAGCGCAAGGCTGAATCATTGACTCCGTCCTCCACTCACGTGTTCTGGCGCACACACCGCGCTTGCCCCACATTGTTGAGGTGAACTTCAGTTTCCCTTCATCGTCATCAACCAGTCTTCAACCCACCTGCTGCTGCTGGCCAGTCTACATTCCTTTGACGACCGTAACCATGTCTCATTGCCATGACGAACACGACCATCACGGCCATGACCACTCGGAGGGTGCCGCTCACGACCATACTGACGACCTAACGCCTGCATTGCAGAACCACATCTACGAGCAAGTTGACTTTTCAGCTATCAACACATTGAACGAGGCAGATCCAAGGGCGGGCTCAAAAGTAGTGCAGAAGACTTGGACGGAGAGGTTGGAGCCTGAGCCTGAGCTGAGCAGTGATGCTGATGAGCAGCTCTTGATACATATACCGTATACCTGCCTCCATGCATTCATATGAACGCCGCGGCTGACGGTCTGCAGCTTCACCGCCCAAATACGCCTCCACAGCATTCTCATCCGAACCTCAACCACGGACAGCGCACCCCAAACTCTCAAAGTCTTCCTCAATCGCGACGACCTCGACTTCTCTACCGCTTCGTCCCTGCAACCTACACAGACACTTGAGCTAGCACAATCGAACGACGTGCAAGAAGTACCCGTCAAGCGTGCCTTATTCAACACCGTAAGATCGCTGGACCTCTTCTTCGAGGACAACTGGGGTCAAGGGGAGGAGGATGTCACGAGGGTGAGCTACATTGGCTTCAAGGGGGAATGGATGAAGCTTAGTAGAGAGCCTGTCAACTTTCTGTATGAGGCTGCGGCCAATCCGTCGGATCATAAGATGATTTCGGGGGTTGGGCAGAGATTGGGGAGTGATATTGGCGGGGCTGGGGGGAGGAGTGGGATTAGTATCCAGACTCGGCGACAAGACTTGTGATCGATGAGGCGATCCAAGCCTCCGGTGCATCTATCAGTATGCTAATGCAGAAATGGGAGCTTGAAGGAGTGCAACCTTCTTGGAGAGCTTGACTGCATCGTCTAATAAGCTCCTAGCTCTCTGACCCTGGTAGGCAATACAGCGGCCTACTGACGTATCGCAATTTTGGGGAAGATGAAGTCGGCCGTGCATTGGCCTCACTTGAATGTGGACAGAAGCAAGTGGGGTCGCACCAAGGTCACTACACAACTCCGGCACATCTCCAGATGAACTTTGGCTACCAGACTCTGATTGGTAATACGGCAGCGGATCGAAGTCTCGCAGCATCACGGAACTTGCGGCGGGAGCGAGAGCGGAAAACAGCGCTTCATGCTGCTGTGTTTGTGGAAAGACATGCAGATTGCAGGGGTCTCGCTTTCACATGTCATTTTGCGGGACATCCGAGCGTTTTTTAGCGCGCGAAAGTCCTTTTTAAATCTCGACTCTCGAACTTCCAACATGGCGACGTGCACATCGTTCCCGTGCCGAATACTTCGAAAAGCTATGGCAGTGTTCGTGGATCCACGCAGTGATCTGGATGCAGAGTCACTGTGAGTTGGCTTGTACCTTTGCAGCGACATCTGACTAATATGCTCACAGAGTGGATGGCGGTATCATCGAAGTCATCGTTGGTGCTGAGAAGACTCGTTTCTACATCCACGAGAAGGTGCTACGCACTCACTCAGCTTTCTTCCAGGCTGCATTGAACAAGCAGTGGCAAAAGGGACAGGCCCGCATCGTCGAACTGCCCGACGACAATTTGGATATGTTCAAACGACACGTAAACTGGCTGTACTATGAGAAGGTGGCATCCAAGAAGCCTAAGAGTACGGCGGCAACAACGGCAAACGATGTCCTGATCTCGATATACATCCTAGGCGAAACGCTCATCGACAGCAACTTCCAGGACCGAGTACTCGACGCCCTCGTTGCTGGCACGCGCGATATCGTGGTCAATGAGAAGGGCGAGTCGAACCATTATTTCCCAACCAAGGATAGTGTCGACACCGTCTACCAAGGCACGCCGCAAGGATCTCCACTTCGCCGGCTCATGGTAGACATGCATTTAAAGGCCGCCCGGCGCTTTTGGATCGACGAAGGAAACCCGGAGAACAACAACCTCGAGTTTGTCGTCGACTTGGCCGCGGCAGCATTAGACAAACTTCGAATCAATAACATCACAGGCGGCTACCCTGAGCTTGATGTAGGGCCTCCATGCTCATACCACAAGCAGGGCAAGGATGAGCCGTGTTCAGGCAAGGGCGAGTAAGCGAAAGCGAGGAGGGTACGACGTGGTTGATGGCGGATGAGGCGAGAAGATGAGATGTCTAGCGGTGGAGAAGGCGATGAGGAAAGGTGGTGTGTATAGCAAGAATGCACGTCGACATCAGAACTTGGCTCTCTTCTCCATCGCACACAGCTGTACCGGAGCTCCCGTAACGCCCGACAGAAGCCTTGCACACCGCAAAGATTCTTGGGAAGGATCGCAGTCCTTTTCACTGCCTGTCTGGCCTTACAGAGCTCTTGCCGTGCGGAGTTGCTATTGTCTCCAAAGATGGAGAGGTTGGCGTCCTGCAGTATTGCCTACCTGACGTCTGAGACAGACCGATGAAACGGGATCCTCTTTCACAAGGTTCCTGGACCCGCGCTGTCAGGCAGACAGCGGCTCAGTGTGAGTAAATAGCAATGTATGTTGACAACAAAGCTTGGCTCCCTTCACCTTAACACTCAGCAGTATCGGGGCTCCCATATCGTTCGGCAGAAGCCTCAGGCGTGGCGGAGATTCCTAGGAAGGATAGCAAGTCCTTCTCGCTGCCTTCCTAGCCTTGCAGAATATTTGCTACACGGATCTGCTATCATCTCCAAAAACGAAGATGTTAATGTGCTACAGTATTGCCTACCAAGCGTTCGAGACAGCTCGATAAAAGCAGGATCCTCTATCAGATACAGTTCGCGAGGCGCAGATGGGACCGCGCAAGCGCGCAAGCACAAGGTCGACGACGGTCTCCGGATTCGGGAGTCAGCATACGAGACACTTTACGGCCTGCTCGATACTCCGGCCTCTCGCCAGCGCCTCGATATACACATTCTTCACCACCGTATCGTCGCCGGAATCCATGACGAGCAATTATCTCCAAAGATGAAGGTGTTCCCGTGCTGCAGTATTGCCTACCAGGCGTCTGAGACCGCTCGATGGAGCAGAATACTTTTTCACATGCAGTCTGCGTGTTTCACCGACCCTTAGCGCGCCGCACTGACCATGCAAACGAGCAGTTATATTTCACTCCTAACGTTGTACAGAACTTTCGGAGCAGCAACAACTGCACGACCAAGCAACCATGGCCGCTGAGTTCAAGGATCCGCGTGTCAGGGAGGGGTCAAGCATCAAGTGAGTCACGCACATTCAAGTACAAGCCGTCGCCATACTGTCGCCATACTAACGACTCTCCAGCATCGAGGGAGCGCCATTCGAGATCATCGTCGAAAGCGGAAGCGAAGAGCGCAGGTTCTACCTCCACGAAAAGCTCGTCCGCTCACAACCCTCGTTCTTCGACGCCGCGCTCAATAAGGACTGGAAGGAGGGTGTCGAGCGGACTGTTAAGCTACCAGAAGATGACGCCGAGATCTTCCAGATGTTTGTGCTGTGGCTCTACACGCGTGCCATCCCATGCAATGCCGATACTGTATTACGCCATTTCAACTACACTCCCCTAACGAAAGCATACGTTCTCGGCGAGAAACTCATCGCCCGCCATTTCCAAGACCGTGTACTGGATGCAATCATAGCGACTACTCGACAACGGGACGAAAACGGCAAGGACTTCTTCCCGGGCGCCACTGCTGTAAATAGCATCTACGAAGGTACGCCCACCGGATCTCCTGCCCGTAAGCTCATGGTGGATTTCGCGGTCCTCAGGGGCGGACGCCAATGGCTGACCAAAGAGGATGAACACAACCACAAGTACCTGTTTGAGCTTGCCTCGGCATTGCTTGCAAGCGTACGCTCAGCCTGGAGGGGAGGAGGGACCTTACAGAGCTGGGTGCGGGCGCGCCATCGTCTTACTATCTATGTGGCGACGAGGAGAAGAGAGGCCGGAGCAAAAAGGCATCTGCGAACCAGAGCGAGACTGAGAAGTAGCATAGTCGCCGAGGAGCCGAGAGACACAGGCCACGTGAGTTTGAATCTCGGTGGCGGTTGAGGAGACAATGACTTCAAGCGCTTGGTCTACACCGACGGCGGTGCCTCAATGCGAAGCGTGCACCACATCCTCGCTGACGTGGGCCAGGAAGAGAGGCGCTGTTTTGCTGTTTCACTCGGAAGCAATCGCTAAAGCTCTGTTCCCTTCCCGGCATTTGGGCCATGCGTACGTACTGTTCACCGTCTGCGCCAATGCTCGTGGGCTACTATCCGATAGTTGACTTAAGGCGTATAAAACGTAGCAACCCCTCGTCCTCAGAGCTTGCAAGCAATCATCAACCGCTCAGCAAATCTCTAACACTCATTCCACCAGCACTATTTGACCTTCTCGCAGCTTCATCCGTCTGATGCACACTAGCGCCACCAGCTCGCCAATTCCGCTGATCCTTATTCAGCATACTCAGCGCAGCAGCAGCCTCCTGATCAAGCTCCTGCTCACTCCTGCGTTTCTTATGCGCCGGCGGCAAGGCAGGTCTGTTCTCAGGTAACTCCATCGTTGCGCCCTCTGCGATCTGCCGAAGAGTATGCACCGAGTCAACTGGCTTCAGCGCGGGACTGCCGAGTCCAAAAACGTTACCGTACGGCAGAGGACCGGAGTGGATGTGTGAGAGCTGTGGACCGAAAGCCGGAGAGGTCTGATTGGAGTGGAAGTACGGGCTATAGCTCGCTTGAGAGGCGGAGGAGATTGAGTAGTGCCTTCCTGCTCCGGCGCTGAAGATTGATGGTGAGGTAAGAGTCGCTGAAGTCACTTGTGAGAGCGATGGCAATGAGACGAGGGAGCCAGATCGCTCAGGTGCGGTTGTTACTGGCGTGAGAGCGTTGGCGTCCTCATCGTTGCCATCCTCCATATCCTCGTCTTCTTCTTCCTCCTCCTCGTCCTGTGCGGCCGCTCGTAGAGGTGGTGCCCGTCCAGGCGACTTCTTTTGCCCTTGCAGGTCGCTCACGCATTGCTCGAGGTAGCGAAGGTAGTCTATGCTTGCCTGCCCATATGTCAGCCTTACCGTCTCCGTCGGCAGCGGTGAATCAAGCTCACCTGCAATATGGCAAGCTTGTGCATCTCCTGCCCTTTGCAAGCAGGTATCATGTCCTTGAGCACACCAAACTCTTCATTCATCTTCGACCGTCTCCGTCGCTCAATCAGGCTATGAGCGGTCTTGCGAGCGATCTTACGACCAGCTGCGGTATTGCCAGTGCCGTTTTGCTTCCTCTTCCCGCTTGCTTGACCAGTACTCGACGATCTACCAGCTGCTTGCGGTGTCGCAGGCTGTGGTAACGATGCTTGCTGCTCACTCTCCCGTGGCTTCATCTGTATAATCTTGCGCGACCTCGTCGGCGGAGGCGGTAATGCAAAATCGTCTTTCGTTATCACCTGTCCAGACTGCGTCGCCGACCTCTTCCGCGACAGGTCTGGTGAGGGCGGCGAGACTGGACGGTACGACGAGTCCGATCCATTGGCAGAATGCGTCGAGGAGCTGTTGCTCAATCGATCCTGTTCCTGATACGCGGTCGGCGGCAGATTGAACGGTGGTCCAACCATGCTGCCCTCCTTGCCTCTGATATCGCTCGACGAGCCTGGCGTAGGCGGAGGATTGGGTCGAGGCATGGTCGTCGCGCCGCTGCTCACCCCAGACGGCCTTCGAGCGAAGAAGAGCTTCTCGGAGTATGAAGCCGTGGTGGGCAGTCGTTACACAACAACGGCGGTAGCACGCAATGAAGAGGAGCAGCTCTCCGCGATTCTGGCTCGTCAGTCGTTGAGGCGCCTGCCACCATCAGGGTAGTTGCGTAGGACATGGTGGGAGGAGCCATGCGGGCAGTCACAAGGCCACGCAGACTCGAAAAGCCAGAGCACGCGACAGCGTGTCTGTGGTGCTCGTTCTTGTTGGCTCTCGCGATCACACCATGGAAGCAGGTGCCATTGGCCTGCGTTGTGATTGGGCGCCGAGAAAAGAGAGCACACGAGCACGTGGGGTGAGTTTTTGGTGGACGACAACTTCGGTTTCTCCTTCGCACACCACACAGTAGATAGAGTATCCGCATATTGTCGTTGGGAGCCTCTGATGCCGAAAATTTGTAGTCGCGAAATACATATTGATGAGGGCCTTTCTGCAAGTACTCCTCATCTTCGTCGATCTACGCTCGCGATGTTTGCCATCTGCTGCTTTAGGCGATCGTTCACAACCACACCCCGTCTTCGCACGAGTATGTTCAGCTTACCGTTGACCTACACCAACCGGTAGCTGGCGCAAATGCGCTTCTAGGCATCCTCGGGCTGCGAACGAAGTGGCCCCTTGGAAAATGTGCCCAACTCGTCGAAGTTTCTTCTGAAAGCTTTGGGACGAAAACTTGGCGACGAAGACGTTGAACCGCATGCGCTCTTCGACAACACAGGAGCTGAAGGGTTGAAAAAGAGCAACCAAGGACAGGCAAAATGCTTGAAAGGCTTCTTCTCCGGAAGACGGATGATGCCCTTGCCGCCGGCCGAGGCGGGCACTCGAGTCAGTAACAACCATGTCCGCAAACGTATCAAAGACGTCACTTGGCTTGGCTTGGCGATCCGATCTCTCACCAACGGCCTCACTTTGACACCAATTTGACGCCCCACGGCAACGAACATTTGATCGCACGTAGCGGAGCGATCTCATCTGCCTTCTGAGTAATACACCAGTAATTTGCCGGATCCTTTACGGACGATTTAGCTTCGATCAATGACGATGCTTTTCAATGTCTCTTCGCTGAAACGGACGCTCTGTTGAGCCTCTTCCGGGAACTGGTAGGTGGCGGGCTTCAAGTAGTCTGGTGTTTCCTATTTTGTTTCCCTTGCATCAGTATCTACTGGTGTCGCGCAACAACAACAACAACAACAACAAGACCAACATGACGGAGCTCATCCGTGACACAGCCTTCGGGCATCTCGTCCGCTTCGTGTCGCGAGGGAAATATCTACAGTACGCAGAGGAGAAGGATCCATCGATATGGACGCGCTACATCGACGAGAA